>JAQMRL010000073.1:0-80885 GCA_035578175.1 Catonia carolina | reverse complement strand
CACATATCAGAGTGCGTTTCCGTATTTAACATATTTGTTTTTATTTATTACAATTATTTATTTACATGTTTTGATATAAAATGGTAAGTTAAATATTATGAATTTGATCTAGTTAATAACCCGGTAGGTATTTGTTAAATTAATGCGCCGGATGATAAGAATATGTTTTTAGTCTAGTTAGTACACGCTACCACTACAAATGCACCAGCTGTGAAACACTACTAACACTCAGTCATTCTCCCACTGCTATAACAACGCACTGCATTCCACAACTACACGGAGCTGCCACTCAAGCAGTACTCGGTTGACCGTTCGCGTTTTTAAATTGCCTCATTTACAGTTCAGTCGTTCTTAGTTTGCTCCAACTGTCAACAAACAGAAGCCACCTACTACAGGGTGCACGCTAGAGTCTGCGACTTAACGGATCTCGTATTCCTATTAAGTTAACTATTTTTTAAATTATAAGTACTTAAAGTACTAAAAACATCAGTCATGATATGATGTAGGCTTAACAATTTCATTTATAAAAATACTTTTAAAAGTATTTTGTATATAAATACTTTAGAAAGTATTTTGTTGTTACTTTTTAATCAGCGTGTACACATTTTGATATAATGCGCATGCTCAGTGACATTCCTCCCAACTACACGGAGCTGCGACTCAAGCAGTACTCGGTTGACCATTCGCGTTTTTAAATTGCCTCATTTAGATCGATTATCTTGAATAAAATTATCCACATTCGGTAATCCGGCATCATCCGAATCTCAAAAGTGCCGGACTAAAGAAAGGTTACTATAATTAGCAATAATATATATATATATGTGTGTATAAGCTAATATATACATGAATACATACAATACAAATAACAAACATCATTTATAAACATATAGTATTAATAATATAATAGTATATACTGTACAAAATATATATAATATAATTATGTATGTAAAAAGACACTTTTCTTTCTTTTTTTTCTTCTTCTTCGTATATTCCTTAAACTACAATGTAATCGTTGTTAATTATCTTATATTATACAAATAATATTATTATATAAAACACATTCATTACAATTATTATGGTTTTTTAATTTATTAATAATTATTATTATAATAACAACAGTAGTAATAAAAATTATGGACCGACTTTACTAATAATTACACTATTATTATTATTATTTTATGTTCAGGGATCCTTCTCTATATTGTTCCTCTTTATTTTAATACATTTTTTAAAATTTTCAATTTTTGAATTTATCAGCATTATATCAGTTCCTGGATAAGTTCTAAACATGTTTACTCGGTTTTAACAGCCTTTTACAAAAATTGATTAAAAGTGCCCATAACGGACAGGTGGAGTATTTGTTGCAGGACTAAAATAAATAGTTATGTTTCTTATCACACAGCCAATTAAATGAGTGAATAATTTAAGGAGAGAAGAGGTAGAGGTGTACTGTGACACTAATCAGAGTTATTTACTCTGAAAGTAATGAATTTCATTATACAGTTGGACCCTGTGGTGAATGAATTGAAGGTGTCATTTGCAGAGTGGAAAATATGTGCTTTTCAGAGGGCCCGGTATGCTGATAAGCGTACTTTTACACTCAGTGAGTTGTGGCAATGGTAAACCACGTGACTCCTCGTTTTCCTTAGTAAAACCTCTACACGTTCAAACTAGCCTACTACAGGGTGATCACCCTAAACAACAACAACAACATATCCTGAAAACACTTTGTGTTTGTGTATTTCATCGACTTACTGTTCAGTGAACGGATTGTTTATAAAATTGGAGCAATTGTTGTATTCTGTTCCATAACTATAAAGTTTAAGTGTATTCATGTGTGTCACTATTTGTACAATATTATGTTTTGTGTGCTGATTTAAATGGGCCGTATTCGCTCGCTTAACCGACGAAACGAACTTCACGTGTATTCTTCAACTGAACTCTATCCTGCATCATTCAATACATATAAGTGTTTACTTTTTTTGTGGTTTTAAGTTTAATTGTATAAGTGACTGTTTCCTTCCGTATTTGTTTTTCCTTTGTCATTCCATTCTTTCTTTCTGGTCTTAGACAGAACCCCGATAAACTTTCTTGGTTCTCTTTGGGTTGTTTTTACGTAAAATGCGGGCTGCAAATTGGTAATTCTTACGTAAAGGCTTTAAGGGGGTAGTCAACTCACGAAGATGACTTTTTTTTAAATTTCGAATAGTTTTTCCATTTATTTGAAGTTTAAAGTTTTCTGAATCGCAACATTTGTTTACTTTGCATGTACGTTGAAAAAAAGTTATAAAAACATCTGTTTATTAAAGTAAAGCTCACTAGCAAGGCGCGTCGAATATTTTCCTTGAACTTTCGGAAGTTTTTCGGAAATGTGGTTTTTGCATGATTGTACATCCTTGGGAATTAAATATTTTCGTTTGTATTTAAGATATTCGGATGATTATTATTTTTAAATGTTTATAATTTCTTGCTCTATTATCTGTGGAATGATTATTACAAAAACATTAATAGGGATTTAGTTAAAACATAATTTGTGAATACATAAAATAAATGTTTTTGATAATATGGTTTTTCTTCAATAAAAATCTTGTAAGACAAAATATATACAAGCGCATACAACAGATAATAGACAGCAATTTTCTGTATTTTATAGCATAAAAATCATGTTGATATCTTTCTTGGTTCCTGAGATATTTGATTGCCCGTAAAAACCCGCTTTTCCAACCTCACCCTTATATTAGGGGCTGTAATCAATTTTTTGGCTTGGTTCAAATGGTAGATCATTACGTGTAAATTACTCTTTCATTTAAAATAAATAATTACAAATTATAGCCAGAAGTTTTCATTTTAATTTTCAGGGTTGACTACCCCCTTAAACCAGGAAACCGGGCTGCGGTTCCCTAACAGAACAAATGCTGAGACTATGGGCTGCAAAAAGAGCATTCAAAAAGGTCTAAAGTCACCTCACATGGTCTAAAATTGTCCCTAAACGATAAAAAGAATTAAACAAATAATGCTGTACATAAATTTCCAAATTCTTTTAAAAATGTTTAATATCCAAATTTGGATTATCCAATTTTAAATTGAAGTAAACTATAAGAGGTTAATTAAAATATAATTATAATTCCACTGAAACATAATTGTTTACAATTATAATAATAATAATAATAGTAGCAATAACAATAATAGTGGTTATGTATAATAATATCGAATTGTTTGCGATGTATCGGTCAAAGTCGATTATTGAGAACGATTAAAAATAACATTAAAGTGAAATAATTGAACTGCAAAGATAACAACGAGAATAGATACAACAACAACGACGTTATCGATGACAAAGATGACGTCAAAGAGAACGATGACGTCACTGTGGACGCCGATGATGTTTGCGTTTGATCAGGCGGTGGCACGTATTCGCCTAACACTTCCAGTAGGTAGACGGATTCGGCCAACCCTTTTGGTGTTCGTACAAGAAGCGCAATCTCTCCTACATCTTCCGGACGCACTTCTGTTACCGTCAATAATGCAAGTTGACACCATTTCGAATTTCCTTCCTGTAAAATAAAGAGAATATTTAAAAGTTATATAAAAATCTGGTGTGTAACACTCACACAACTTTGTTTGTTGGCTGGCAAGATGGTTTCTCATCGAGTACACTCCTAGTTCTACGGAATTTATTTACCAAACGCAATATTGACGATTTATTTGGGACGACAGAACGGGGAAATTTCAACTGAAACTTATCTTGCACACATTTGTAAGATTTACTCGCTATGTAAGTCTACAATAAACCGGCGTTCTTCCTTGGAAAAAACCACTGCTGACACAATATAATGAAACGACTGCTGTCACCACACTAATGCTTGACTGGAACATTTTAACTGTCTTAGGTAGTTGGCCTTGAGTACTCTGTTGCCAACATACCGATTGGGGGAGAGAAAATTTACCGATGTATTACTTCTATCTTCTTATAATTAGGGTTGCGTCCTTAATAAAACACCCGGTTCTTCCTTTGAAAAAACCACTGCTGACACAATATAATGAAACGACTGCTGTCACCACACTAATGCTTGACTGGAACATTTTAACTGTCTTAGGTAGTTGGCCTTGAGTACTCTGTTGCCAACATACCGATTGGGGGAGAGAAAATTTACCGATGTATTACTTCTATCTTCTTATAATTAGGGTTGCGTCCTTAATAAAACACCCGGTTCTTCCTTTGAAAAAACCACTGCTGACACAATATAATGAAACGACTGCTGTCACCACACTAATGCTTGACTGGAACATTTTAACTGTCTTAGGTAGTTGGCCTTGAGTACTCTGTTGCCAACATACCGATTGGGGGAGAGAAAATTTACCGATGTATTACTTCTATCTTCTTATAATTAGGGTTGCGTCCTTAATAAAACACCCGGTTCTTCCTTTGAAAAAACCACTGCTGACACAATATAATGAAACGACTGCTGTCACCACACTAATGCTTGACTGGAACATTTTAACTGTCTTAGGTAGTTGGCCTTGAGTACACTGTTGCCAACATACCGATTGGCGGACAGACAATTTACCGATGTATTACTTCTATCTTCTTATAATTAGGGTTGCTTCCTTAATAAAACACCCGGTTCTTCCTTTGAAAAAACCACTGCTGACACAATATAATGAAACGACTGCTGTCACCACACTAATGCTTAACTGAAACATTTTAACTGTCTTAGGTAGTTGGCCTTGAGTACACTGTTGCCAACATACCGATTGGCGGACAGACAATTTACCGATGTATTACTTCTATCTTCTTATAATTAGGGTTGCTTCCTTAATAAAACACCCGGTTCTTCCTTTGAAAAAACCACTGCTGACACAATATAATGAAACGACTGCTGTCACCACACTAATGCTTAACTGAAACATTTTAACTGTCTTAGGTAGTTGGCCTTGAGTACACTGTTGCCAACATACCGATTGGCGGACAGACAATTTACCGATGTATTACTTCTATCTTCTTATAATTAGGGTTGCTTCCTTAATAAAACACCCGGTTCTTCCTTTGAAAAAACCACTGCTGACACAATATAATGAAACGACTGCTGTCACCACACTAATGCTTGACTGGAACATTTTAACTGTCTTAGGTAGTTGGCCTTGAGTACACTGTTGCCAACATACCGATTGGCGGACAGACAATTTACCGATGTATTACTTCTATCTTCTTATAATTAGGGTTGCTTCCTTAATAAAACACCCGGTTCTTCCTTTGAAAAAACCACTGCTGACACAATATAATGAAACGACTGCTGTCACCACACTAATGCTTGACTGGAACATTTTAACTGTCTTAGGTAGTTGGCCTTGAGTACACTGTTGCCAACATACCGATTGGCGGACAGACAATTTACCGATGTATTACTTCTATCTTCTTATAATTAGGGTTGCTTCCTTAATAAAACACCCGGTTCTTCCTTTGAAAAAACCACTGCTGACACAATATAATGAAACGACTGCTGTCACCACACTAATGCTTAACTGAAACATTTTAACTGTCTTAGGTAGTTGGCCTTGAGTACACTGTTGCCAACATACCGATTGGCGGACAGAAAATTTACCGATGTTTTACTTCTATCTTCTTATAATTAGGGTTGCTTCCTTAATAAAACACCCGGTTCTTCCTTTGAAAAAACCACTGCTGACACAATATAATGAAACGACTGCTGTCACCACACTAATGCTTGACTGGAACATTTTAACTGTCTTAGGTAGTTGGCCTTGAGTACTCTGTTGCCAACATACCGATTGGGGGAGAGAAAATTTACCGATGTATTACTTCTATCTTCTTATAATTAGGGTTGCGTCCTTAATAAAACACCCGGTTCTTCCTTTGAAAAAACCACTGCTGACACAATATAATGAAACGACTGCTGTCACCACACTAATGCTTGACTGGAACATTTTAACTGTCTTAGGTAGTTGGCCTTGAGTACTCTGTTGCCAACATACCGATTGGGGGAGAGAAAATTTACCGATGTATTACTTCTATCTTCTTATAATTAGGGTTGCGTCCTTAATAAAACACCCGGTTCTTCCTTTGAAAAAACCACTGCTGACACAATATAATGAAACGACTGCTGTCACCACACTAATGCTTGACTGGAACATTTTAACTGTCTTAGGTAGTTGGCCTTGAGTACTCTGTTGCCAACATACCGATTGGGGGAGAGAAAATTTACCGATGTATTACTTCTATCTTCTTATAATTAGGGTTGCGTCCTTAATAAAACACCCGGTTCTTCCTTTGAAAAAACCACTGCTGACACAATATAATGAAACGACTGCTGTCACCACACTAATGCTTGACTGGAACATTTTAACTGTCTTAGGTAGTTGGCCTTGAGTACACTGTTGCCAACATACCGATTGGCGGACAGACAATTTACCGATGTATTACTTCTATCTTCTTATAATTAGGGTTGCTTCCTTAATAAAACACCCGGTTCTTCCTTTGAAAAAACCACTGCTGACACAATATAATGAAACGACTGCTGTCACCACACTAATGCTTGACTGGAACATTTTAACTGTCTTAGGTAGTTGGCCTTGAGTACACTGTTGCCAACATACCGATTGGCGGACAGACAATTTACCGATGTATTACTTCTATCTTCTTATAATTAGGGTTGCTTCCTTAATAAAACACCCGGTTCTTCCTTTGAAAAAACCACTGCTGACACAATATAATGAAACGACTGCTGTCACCACACTAATGCTTAACTGAAACATTTTAACTGTCTTAGGTAGTTGGCCTTGAGTACACTGTTGCCAACATACCGATTGGCGGACAGAAAATTTACCGATGTTTTACTTCTATCTTCTTATAATTAGGGTTGCTTCCTTAATAAAACACCCGGTTCTTCCTTTGAAAAAACCACTGCTGACACAATATAATGAAACGACTGCTGTCACCACACTAATGCTTAACTGAAACATTTTAACTGTCTTAGGTAGTTGGCCTTGAGTACACTGTTGCCAACATACCGATTGGCGGACAGAAAATTTACCGATGTTTTACTTCTATCTTCTTATAATTAGGGTTGCGTCCTTAATAAAACACCCGGTTCTTCCTTTGAAAAAACCACTGCTGACACAATATAATGAAACGACTGCTGTCACCACACTAATGCTTGACTGGAACATTTTAACTGTCTTAGGTAGTTGGCCTTGAGTACACTGTTGCCAACATACCGATTGGCGGACAGACAATTTACCGATGTATTACTTCTATCTTCTTATAATTAGGGTTGCTTCCTTAATAAAACACCCGGTTCTTCCTTTGAAAAAACCACTGCTGACACAATATAATGAAACGACTGCTGTCACCACACTAATGCTTGACTGGAACATTTTAACTGTCTTAGGTAGTTGGCCTTGAGTACACTGTTGCCAACATACCGATTGGCGGACAGACAATTTACCGATGTATTACTTCTATCTTCTTATAATTAGGGTTGCTTCCTTAATAAAACACCCGGTTCTTCCTTTGAAAAAACCACTGCTGACACAATATAATGAAACGACTGCTGTCACCACACTAATGCTTGACTGGAACATTTTAACTGTCTTAGGTAGTTGGCCTTGAGTACACTGTTGCCAACATACCGATTGGCGGACAGACAATTTACCGATGTATTACTTCTATCTTCTTATAATTAGGGTTGCTTCCTTAATAAAACACCCGGTTCTTCCTTTGAAAAAACCACTGCTGACACAATATAATGAAACGACTGCTGTCACCACACTAATGCTTAACTGAAACATTTTAACTGTCTTAGGTAGTTGGCCTTGAGTACACTGTTGCCAACATACCGATTGGCGGACAGAAAATTTACCGATGTTTTACTTCTATCTTCTTATAATTAGGGTTGCTTCCTTAATAAAACACCCGGTTCTTCCTTTGAAAAAACCACTGCTGACACAATATAATGAAACGACTGCTGTCACCACACTAATGCTTGACTGGAACATTTTAACTGTCTTAGGTAGTTGGCCTTGAGTACACTGTTGCCAACATACCGATTGGCGGACAGACAATTTACCGATGTATTACTTCTATCTTCTTATAATTAGGGTTGCTTCCTTAATAAAACACCCGGTTCTTCCTTTGAAAAAACCACTGCTGACACAATATAATGAAACGACTGCTGTCACCACACTAATGCTTGACTGGAACATTTTAACTGTCTTAGGTAGTTGGCCTTGAGTACACTGTTGCCAACATACCGATTGGCGGACAGAAAATTTACCGATGTTTTACTTCTATCTTCTTATAATTAGGGTTGCTTCCTTAATAAAACACCCGGTTCTTCCTTTGAAAAAACCACTGCTGACACAATATAATGAAACGACTGCTGTCACCACACTAATGCTTAACTGAAACATTTTAACTGTCTTAGGTAGTTGGCCTTGAGTACACTGTTGCCAACATACCGATTGGCGGACAGAAAATTTACCGATGTTTTACTTCTATCTTCTTATAATTAGGGTTGCTTCCTTAATAAAACACCCGGTTCTTCCTTTGAAAAAACCACTGCTGACACAATATAATGAAACGACTGCTGTCACCACACTAATGCTTAACTGAAACATTTTAACTGTCTTAGGTAGTTGGCCTTGAGTACACTGTTGCCAACATACCGATTGGCGGACAGAAAATTTACCGATGTTTTACTTCTATCTTCTTATAATTAGGGTTGCGTCCTTAATAAAACACCCGTTATAATAGTCACAGTTATCTCCTCTGAGACTAATGAATTTTATTATACACCCCTATGCTAAATGAAACGACGGTGTCTTTTGCAGGGTGGAAAATATGTGCTTTTCAGAGAGCCTCGCATGCTGGCAAGCATAATTTTCAACTTAGTAAGGAAGGCAATGGTAAACCACCTCACTCCTTGTTTTTACTACGTAAAACTTCTAGAGGTTCAAACTACTTTTTCGGGTGATGACTTAAACAACAGCGGTACATCATAATACTTAAAGACCAGTTGAAAATTTATTTAATTTTTTCACGACAGCAGTACTTTATCACTATAAATTATCGAGGATCTTAGGGAAGTACAAAAAATATGCGGTAAGGAGAGTAAGGAGTAATATTTAGTGATAAAGGGAGGGCTGTCACAGAGAAAAGTAAGAATTGACGTCGATAATGTAGGAATTATTGTAAAAAGAAGTTGAGGGAGTTGTTTTCCCTTTGTGAGCGGGCGCGCCCTCACAATGAAAATAAACCCAGTTAGTTTGAGAGAGGGAAAGTCGTATGGGTGGACCAATTTACTACTACGGCACCAGACGACAGAAGAACGTTTTCGAAATAGAATAACGTTGTTACGATGCAATAGCTGTCGGTGATGCAAAAGCGAAACGTGACGGGGAAAGAGGAGTTACGCAGTTATTCGAGGAGGAGAGTAAAAACGGGGAAAACGGCGGCTGAAATCCCCGATCCCCAATGGAGTATAAATTAGGAGTTCATTTAACATTCACTTGACAATAAACAATGACGACACACTCGATCGTTGTAGCATACTGTATTTTACTCCACGCTGCATTACTGGTGCTTTTATATTATGCTACACACCGACAAACAATAAAGGCTCCACTCCCCCTCAACAGTGGCTGCATGCAATACAATACACTTGTTTGTTGGCATTGTTTACCTTGCCAAACTAAGTAAAGTACAGCTCTCGTTCTACCTCACATTTAGCTACCTGTTACAATGCACCAAAATTATTATTACTATTTATTCTTACCGACCTAGTCATTTAGGGGACACATATACGTTTTTACTTTCTCTTGCCCGATATGAATATAATTATCGTCACCAAAATCAGCTGTTCAACAGCTGATTTTCGGAGACGAAGGTTCCTGGTTGAAATCCTAGTAAAGGTAAAAGTAACGTTTTATACGGATTTGAATACTAGACAGTGGTTGTGGGTGTAGTTTGATGGTTGGGGTTCAATTAACCATACTCTGTGAGTGTGTCTGTAGAAGACTACACCACCTCATTTACACGTCATACACATCATCCTCATCTGATTGGGTGATGGGGTTGCTTATTGTTCTCAATTGAACAGATTCCAACGTACACATTTTATTAGGAATTAAAAAAAAAATATGGATAGGAAGGAAAGTATTGTTTTCATGTCGATTTTAAGAAATCGAGTTTTCACCGTATCTATACGTTTTCAGACCCCCTAAACCCCCAAAAACATGTTTTTAGCGATTGGTCTGTGTGTGTGTGTGTGAACAGAATATCTCAAGAACGGAACATCGTACGAACTTGAAACTTGAAACTTAAGTTACATACCACTACCGGACCCAACACGAACATTTTCAACAAAATCGGTCAACCGGAAGTAGTAGTTTATTCGAGTAATTTTTCACTTTTTTGCGATTTTCTCAAAAACTGGTCCTACGATTTTATTAAAAATCGCCTGATTTACTAAATGTTTTATGCTCTACAAGATAGGGTAGGCGTCATGTTTGCTAAAATTCTTGGCGAGGCTGTTTTCGCGTAAAGAAATTGTTTTTTTAAGATTGCGGCTTTATTATGCATTTCAGCGCAAAAATGTACTATAATAAATTTTGTAGAGAATTTAAAATCCTACAACTTTTATGTCAAACATTTGTTTGTATAACGCTTAGTTTAGCGGTAATTAGTGATTTTCTGTTTTTTTTTCTCACGAAAACGTGAGAAAAATCGATATTTTTAACATTTCGGCCTTAGTACTCATTTTACGACAAAAGTGTATAAAACCAAATTTATAGAAAATTGAAAGATCTACAACTTTTATTTAGAGTAATTTTTTTTACAGAGCCTAGTTTAGCGTGAAAGAGTGATTTTCCGCATTTCTAAGCCATACTGAGGTCGATTTTCATTTTGCGTCTTTTCTTCATGATTAAAATAAGGTTATGTTTTTTGAGATTAGTTTTTTATTTATTTGTAATTTTTTATTACTAATTAAAAAATAAATATCTGTAGTGTTTTATTGTTAATTATTTGCATTGGCAAGAGAAAGTTGTGTGAGTGTTTCACACAGATTTTTTACTTTCTCTTGCCCGATGTGAATCAATATCGAAGGAAAGCATAGTTTTCGTGTTAATTTTACCGGAAGTACACGTTTTCAGGCTCCCTGAACCCCAAAAAAACATAATTTCAGCAATTGGTCCGTGTGTTTGTATGTCAGAGTGTGAACAAAATATAATATGAACAAGAACGGAACATTGTACGAAGTTGAAATCTGAAATCTAAAACTTACTATCGGTTTCATAATCATAGACACCCGAGTTTGAATCCTTACATTTCCAGAACTATTAGTCGGATTTCAACATACTTTACATCAAAATTTAGCTAATTTTATTCTGCGTTTACCTATAATAGTCCTATATTTTTAATATTGTTTAAAAATGGCCATATCAAGGTTGTAAGACAAAAAGACCGAGTTTTTTGATACCACAACAAATTTCATGCGTTTAGAGGCGTGTAACTCGATAAATATTTGACCGAAAAGTTCAAAATTTTTTTATAATATAGAAAATTATATTCTTACAGGGTGTACGAAATTTAAAAATCGTAAGTTGTTTAAATTTTGATTTATTAACAATATTCTGAACCGTTGATATCTCGGTAACCGCTTGATCGTTTAGCACGGGCAAACTATCGTTTTATTCAGCGTAATAAACTTAGTAAAGATATGTTAATAATATGAAATATCGATTGGCCAATGTTGTGGTGAAATTTTTAAAATTTTGAAAAATAGATGGGTAATGAACCGAATTAAACTCAGACAACTAATTACGAACTTTAAGGGCTTTCATGAAGAGTAAAAATGGAACCGTGCGGATAGAAGAAAGGAGAAAAACCTACAGGCGTGGCGTTAAATCTTGTTGGAACACTCCATTCATTGCCTTGTGCGAATTTCTGATAAAGTTGTGGCACAACTATTGACTTAAGAATTTTGATATATCCATCGCTTTTAACGTACCATCTACTGGAATTAATGAACAAGGGTCTTCAAATCTAAAACAACCCCAAAACATTTTTTGTAGGGATGTTTAACTGATTGTTGGATGTAAGCTGTGTTCGGATTAATTTACACACTACTGTACAATTAAATTTGCATGACAATTTAAATGTGATAAAATAAAATTTAATTAATATTTTATATGAATTCAAAGTGAATAAATAAATAAATGAGTAATTGTTTAAATAATTGACGAAAATTTAGTTAAGTGAATTAACCCGCAGTATACATGAGCTAAAGAATAACATCGTGGCAGCCATTCAAGCTATAGACGTTTCCGTATCACGTCGTGTGTGCATTAATAACATTGAACGAGCGCAAAAATGTGTAAGCGTTCAAGGACGCCACTTTCAGCATCTACTGTAAAGGTGAAGATGAAATTTGTATATAAATTTTAAATAAATATGTAAAATTATGTATTAAGTAATTCTATTTATTCATTTACTATTTGAATCCAATTGAGTGCCGAAGGTCGCTGTTAAATGCAGCGGGCTACTTTTAAATGAATCACCCTTTATTATCAAAAATTTAAGTTTGTCAGTAACAAGGGAAGAAAAATTTTTTTTTGGTATATTCCCTCCCTTAACTGATTGTTGGATATGAGCTGTGTTCGCAACTGTACAATTATTACAATTTAAATGTGATAAAATAAAATTTAATTAATATTTGATAGGAATTAAAAGTGAATAAATAAATAAATGAGTAATTGTTTAAATAATTGACGAAGATTTAGTTAAGTGAATTAACTAAATGTAGAAGAGCTGTTGAAATTTACTTATTTATTTTAAGAGTTAATAAAATTTGAAGGTTGAATAAGTGTGTTAACATTCAGACTGAATGTTTTGCGGTAAATCATCATTATCTTGAATTTTTCTTATTTATTTTGAAAAAGTTAACGAAGTTTTAAGACGTGCAAGAAAGAAAATGAGTAAGTAGAAAAAAATAGTTGACTCGATGAGTAAACTGAGTAATTCAAGTGGTGGGTGTTGGGGTGGAGACGAGGAAAGGAAGAAAAGTTTTTCTGCAGTCATTAATACAACTTTCAATTAAAGACGAATTAACATTTTGATCTCGTCGGGAAGAGGAAAATGGGACAGGAAAAGCTTTCGTTGTGCTGTTTTAAATTACAAATGAAGAGAACGACTAGGGTAAAAAAACAAGTGAGAGGGTTGTTTAGGGAAGAGCAATTGGGAAAAGTGGTCTGGGGGAAATGAAGGGGATTTTGTGTCCGTTGGTCTTAATAAAGACCTCCGATCAATCTTCTGTTACGGATAGTAACGGCTGCTCATGCAACTACCATTATTATTACACAGAGTGTAAAAAAATTGTTGGTAAAGCCCACTCACTTCCTCGGGAATCTCCTTCTCCTCCTTCTCCTTCTTTTCCTCCTCCTCCTCCTTCTCCTTCTCCTCCTCCTTCACCTTCTCCTTCTTTTCCTCCTCCTTCTCCTACACCTTTTCCTTCTTTTCCTCCTCCTTCTCCTTCTCCTCCTCCTCCTCCTCCCCTTCTCCTCCCCTCCTCCCCCCTCCTCCTCCTCCTCCTTCTTCTTCTTCTTCTTCTTCTTCTTCTTCTTCTTCTTCTTCTTCTTCTTCTTCTTCTTCAGGTGCCTATCCTTTCCGAATATATTGCACTGCGTTATAGCTCTTCTGAGCTTTTTTCAAATCAAGTTGTCAGATTTCGTAGCCACGTTACCATTATTCTGACAGGTCTTCTTTTTGGTATAAATTTTTCAAATTTTGTCATCTATCATTTTCTTCTACGAATTTGTTCGTCCGTCCGGACGTTAAACAAAAAAAAAAAAGTTCGTCCGTCCGTGACATCCAGATGTCAGAAACTACAAAAGACAGCAACAAACGGTTTCCGGAATCGTAATATACATAAAAAGTTAATGGGCCTGCATTGGGTTTGAAGTTCTGGTTTAGGCCGAAAGTGGCCCAAAACCGGAAGTGAAGAAATCAAATTCGGAATTTGGAAACGAAAACAATGGCATTCGATTCCTTTTAAAGAGAAGTTTTCGTACTTAGATTTTTACTTTCTCTTGCCTATATGAATATATTACTATATAGGAAGGAAAGTATTGTTTTCATGTCAATTTTAACAAATACTCTTCACCGGATCTACACGTAAACAGACCCTCTGAACCCAAAAAACTAGTTTTTAGCGATTGATATGTGTGTGTGTGTGTATGCGTGTGAACAGAATATGTCAAGAATGGAACATCGTACGAACTTGAAACTTGACACTTAAGTTACATATCAATACCGGACCCCATACGAACATTTTCATCAAAATCGGTCAACCGGAAGTAGTAGTTTTATCGAGTAATTTTTCATTTTTTTGCAATTTTCTCAAAAACTGGTCCTACGATTTTTTTAAAAATCGCTTGGTTTACAAAATTTTTAATATATTAGATATGTGACAGTGGCCAGTCACGGAATAAGAAGAGTTGTTAGGAACGGCCTCCAGGTCTATCCCAGCTTAGTTTAGACGACGCCAGTTGGGAGGCAAGTGAAGTGAGCAAGTTACATTCACCAAGTAGAGACTGGCAAGTACCAAACCAAGTACTGTTCATACTACGTTGTCGTTTTACTTGCAAGTGAAGCGCCAAGTAGTGTGTGCGATGGGGAAAAACACATTGTAAGAAAGTTATAAAACATGTTTCGAGGATGTTATTTATTCATGTTTCGGAGGAAATTGAAGATTATCTAGAAAGGATTACTAAGAAAAAGCCATGGGTACGAAAATGGATAGGTTGAAGAAGTACCCATGGGGGATCGGCCATGCTTTTAAGAGAACTTCGATTGGAAGATCCAGGAGAGTACAAGGCTTTATTGAGAATGCCGCCTGACGTATTTGATGAAAACAACCAAATACAACATTAAAACAACCAAATGCAACAGAAACACAGTAAATATCACGAGGAAATACTGACAACACCAGCTACTTGCACTAGATTACGCAATACACTGACCAAGTGGGTGTTTAGACGGAGCACGTACAAAGGCAAGTCACTTGCTTGTTGTGGTTGGGGAAGGCAAGCTGCCCCGAAAATAGAACACCGGTCAATTCACTTGCCTTGCCTGACAAGTTGCACGGCAACTTGACGGGCCAACGAAAATCATACAAGTAAATGTTCGCACTGAGCAAGTAACTTGGAGCAAGTGACTTGCCTCCCAACTGGCGTCGTCTAAACTAAGCTTTACGGCGAACAATCGGAGGGGAGGTGGTGGGAGAAATCCCACCACCAATTACCAGTGAATGTGAGGTGCTATCTGTATTTTCCAATTTCTTTTGTAACTATGATATTTAATTACCGAGAATGTTGGTACGATTTGCCGAAATTAATTTAAAAAGTACAAAATGTATAAGGGTTGGGGGTGGGGGGGTGGTATAAGGGAGCAGTAGTAACTTACAGTCAAGTGATGAGCGAGTATCCGGCCCATGGAGTGGCCAGGGTGAAGAATGCGTGACTCAGCCAACCAGAACACTTTAGTCGGGGGAGGATTGGCACACAACTCGACCGTTATCACCGCCCTTTGGCCTGCTTGCACCCTCACCGTTTTGTTGCTCGGATAAACCATCGGTCTCCCTGTAACATTAATCAACACACATTTTTTACATTTATTAACAATTTCAAATAACTTTACCATTTTAATACCTACTACAAGTACCTACCATAGATTTATGAGATGTCTCGCTCGGTAAAGGGTGTACACTCTAAAAATTAAAATTACATTCATTTTTTCATATTCAAGTTACAATTAAATCTTTCCGGCTGACATTCCCGTACAGGTCCGATGGGAAGGGACTGCAGACAAGGCGATTTCCCACGGGCTCGGGATTTGTAGAGGATCTCCGTTTCAACTGAACTCTACAACCCTTTTTAATCTCTTTCACTCTACCAGCAGTATAGAGTGAAAAAGTATTGCAATGGTGCACTGTTTCATATTTTTATAATTATAGTCTAATAATAATTATTATTACTGAACAAAGGTGAAGTGGATTCAATATTAAATCACTTTTTAGAATTAAATTATAATAAAACCTATTAAAGATAATAACAGTAAAAGACACTTACGCGCGTACACACGCACACAGAGGCGGACTAATTGCTAAAAACACTTTTTTTTTGATTTTGGGGGCTGAAAAGAAGACTTTTCTTCCCTACATATCATCCATATTGGGCCATAGAAAGTAAAAAGAGTTACTTATATTGTTCGGTTTACTAGATTAGATTGTTTGTCTAATTAAATTTATAATAGTTTTAGATTGTAGTTTATTCCATAATTTAATAATTGGAGGATTTTAAAGCACTTGTTATTACCAACTCTTTTAACAGGAAGGTTAAGGGTTAAATTATTAGCACTCGATCTGCTAGTTCCAGGGCTACAGAAAAAAAACATCTACTTTCCATCCTGCAAATGACAGCATCACCTCATTCACTACAGGGCCTGAGTGTATAATGAAAATCCATTATTCTCAGAGGAGATAAATGTGACTAGTGTTTTACACGTGTACCTCTTCTGTCGTTAAAAGCTTCACTCATATAATTGGGCAACTGTGTGATCAAAAACGCAAATAATTTTTGTAGCCCTGGAACTAGCAGATCAAGTGCAATTACAGGGTAATTATAAATGAAATATACACTTTCGATAGCTTCTTAAACATCAAACTGGTGTATTTGAATAAAGTAAATGATTTATAGATTTGTAGGGAATTGTTTAAAGTTTACGTTGGTACTACTGTTGCTAGAATTTTGTTGTTGGCTGCTGTTACAACGACCACTCTAGCAAAATGGCATTATCTCGTGAAAAGGTTTACGGGCCGGTTTTCTTTCACGAAGTGTCAGTAACCGGAGTAATTTATCTGGACATGTTAAACAAATGGTTAATGCCTCAACTTCAGGAAGATAGTGATAACTTCATTTTTGTACAAGATGGAGCTCCGCCTCACTGGCACTTACAGGTCAGAAATTATCTTGATGAATGTCTTCCTAGACGATGGATCGGCCGTGCAAGTGAGGAAAACATTGTGTTTACGCCGTGGCCACCTCGTAGTCCAGACTTAACGCCCTGTGACTTTTTCTAATGGGGTTATGTAAAAGACCAAGTTTTTGTACCCCCGCTTCCTGTAGTTACCGATGATGTGAAACAACGTATCGCAAATGCTGTTGCCACAGTTGACCGTCATATGCTGTCATATCGTGTGTGGGAAGAATTCGACTACCATGTTGATATCTGTCGTGTTACAAATGGGGCACACATTGAACATCTGTAAATATTTTCAATAAAAACTAAATGAATTCTTTTATATAATCATGTAAGTAATCACCTTAACTTTTCAAAAATAAATTTTCTATAAGCTATCGAAACTGTCTATTTCATTTATAATCACCCTGTAATTTAACACTCTACCTGCCTGTTATGACCAAATTATAAAATATGTACTTCAGTTATTTTTACTTTCTCTTGCCTACATGAATGTATAGGAAGAAAAGTATTGTTTTCATGTCGATTTTAAGAAATCGAGTTTACTCCGGATCTACACGTTTTCAGACCCCCTGAACCCCAAAAAACTTGTTTTTAGCGATTGGTCTGTGTGTGTGAACAGAATATCTCAAGAACGGAACATCGTACGAACTTGAAACTTGAAACTTAAGTTACATACCACTACCGGACCCGACACGAACTTTTTCACTAAAATCGGTCAATCGGATGTAGTAGTTTATTCGTGAAATTTTTCTCTTTTTTGCAATTTTCTTAAAAATAGGTAATATGACTTTTTTTTAAATCGCCTGGTTTACTCATTTTTTTATGCTCTACAGGACAGAGTAGGCGCCATGTTTGCTGAAACTCTTGGTGAGGCTGTTTTCACGTAAAAACATGGTTTTTTTAAGATTACGGCTTTAATATGCATTTTAGCACAAAAATGTATATCATAAAAGTTGTAGAGAGTTTAAAATCCGACAACTTTTATATCTAACATTTTTTTGTATAACGCTTAGTTTAACGGTAATTATCGATTATCTGTTTTTTTCTCACGAAAACGTGTGAAAAATCGATTTTTTAAAGATTTCGGCCTTAGTATGCATTTTATGACAAAAGTATTGAAAATAAATTTTATAGGAAATTAAAAGATCTACAACTTTTATTTTGAGCATTTTTCTCTACAGAGCCTAGTTTAGCGTGAAAGAGTGACTTTCCGTATTTTTAAGGCAAACTGAGGTTGATTTTCATTTTGCGTCTTTCACCCATGTTTAAAAAAAGGTAATGTTTTTTGAGGTTAGTTTTTTGTTTATTTCTAATGTTTTATTACTAATCTTAGGTTTATTGGTTTTTTATTTGCATTGGTAAGAGAAAGTCGAGTTAGTGTTTCACACCAGATTTTTTTTTTTTAGAAAAGTTGTCAAATAGTGGCTAAAATAAGTGAAATAAGTGACTGAAATACATTTGAAAAATACAAAAAAAATTAACAGTGATAGAAAAATAAGATTTGAATACGGCGACACTGTCAACCGACATTGCATTGTTATTTCATGATATAGGGACCATTGTAATCCAAGTGAGGAAAGCTAACCTACAATGAAATAAAATAAACCTATTCTAAATAAGTAACCATATAGTCTATTTCTCTATTATTATTTAAATCGTATAGAAATACATAAAAGAAAATATATTAAAATAATATATTTGTCGAATGTTTATTTTTACAGTCTCTTTTCAGGGGGACAATATACGGAGATGTTATTATGAAGGCGGTGAACGGAGAATGGGCTCGGTGACGTTGACTGGGGGTTGTTTATTGTCACGGGGAAAAATTGTAAAGATTTCATTATAAGAGTACGTAATTCGTTTTGTGGTTGCTTTATCCGAGCCGACAAGATTCATGGATGAATAAAAGAGGGTGCGCCGTGCGCCGTGCGCCGTGCGCCGACAATAAAAACACGTACAGTGCCAGTACTCACTAATATTTTCTTTTTACCTGTAGGCCTATACGCAAATCTTTTCTATTTAGTTCATAAACGGTCGGTAAATAAGAGGAGTTTTTCTTGCCAATATTACTCTCCAAAAAAATCTGGTGTGAAACACTCACACAACTTTCTCTTGGCAATGCAAATAATTAACAATAAACCTAACATTAGTCTAGTAATAAAACATTAGCAATAAACAAAAAACTAACCTCAATAAACGTAACCTTACTTTAATCATATATGAAAGACGCAAAATGAAAATCGATCTCAGTTTGGCTTAAAAATACGGAAAATCACTCTTTTACGCTAAACTAGGCTCTGTAGAGAAAAATGCTCTAAATAAAAGTTGTAGACCTTTTAATTTTCAATAAGTTTTATTTTATACACTTTTGTCGTAAAATGTATACTGAGGCCAAAATCTTAAAAAAATAGATTTTTCACACGTTTTCGTAAGAAAAAACAGAAAATCACTAATTACCGCTAAACTAAGCGTTATACAAAAATATGTTACAATTAACGTTGTAGGATTTTAAATTCTCTACAACTTTTATACCAAAGATTTTTGCGCTAAAATGTATATTAAAGCCGCAATCTTAAAAAAAAACAATTTTTTACGTGAAACAGCCTCACCAAGAATTACAGTAAACATGGCGCCTCCCCTATCTTTTAGAGCAAAAAAAAAATTAGTAAACCAGGTGATTTAAAAAACATCGTAGGACCAGGTTTTGAGAAAATCGCAAAAAAGTGAAAAATTACACGAATAAACTACTACTTCCTGTTGACCGATTTTGATGAAAATGTTCGTGTCGGGTCCGGTAGTGGTATGTAACTTTCAAAGTTTCAAGTTCGTACAATATTCCGTTCTTGAGATATTCTGCACACACACACACACACACACACACACACACACACATACACACACACACACACACACACACACACACACACACACACACACACACACACACACACACACACACACACACACACACACACAGAAAGACCTTATGCTAAAAACATGTTTTTCGGTTTAGGGGGTGTGAAAACTTGTTTATTCGGTGAAAACACGAATTAGAAAAATTACTTGAAAACAATACTTTCCTTTCTATATGTTCATATAGGGAAGAAAAAATAAAAATCTGGTATAAAGGTAAACATATAAATAGATGAATGATTACATTAACGGTAGTTATTTTAGAGAATGTAAGTTATTCGGTAATAAATTAGTGGTGAATGTATTTTACTTTTACAGAAGGAATAGAGGGAAAATAGAGGGGGTGGTGGTCGGTGAGAATTTAAAGGCGGGCGAAAATGGTGGAAGGTGATTTTGTGGTGTGAACAACAAACAGGGTGATAGATCTTTCGAGCGGTAGACCTGCCTACACTATCTTCTCCGGTCTTTCCTTTTACAAACCGATCCGATAGATTTAAAGGGTTGAGTAAAAGAGAAAAGGGGTGTGTTATGTTATTTTATGTTGTAGGATGTAGGATGTAGGTCGGTGGTAGCTGTTGCAGCCAATTCCAGTCAGTTGTGTTAAGTTTTATTACGACACAAATTTCCCTTGTATTGTCACATGGTGCCTTTGTTACTACACCGTCGCCTAGCCTCTCTTTCGCTTTCTTTTTTCAAACGTTTAACAACAAAACCGAAACTGTCAGGGATGTAAAAAAATACTAAACGCCAGTTTAAAATATATTCTTTTTTGTATAATCTCTAATGTGTGTACTTTGCAATCTGTTCAATTCAGAACAAGAAGCAACCCCATGACCCAATAAGATGAGGATGATGTGTATGACGTGTAAATGAGACTGTGTAGTCTTGTACAGACTGAGAGTATGGTTAATTGAACCCCAACCATCAAAGTACACTGGTAACCACTGTCTAGCATTCAAATCCGTATAAAAGTAACTTAAGTCCAGCCTCTCTTAGTTTGCTCCTAATGTAAACGAATAATGACGTCACTGAGCATGCACATTATATCAAAATGTGTACACGCTGATTAAAAAGTAACAACAAATACTTTAAAAAGTATTTAAATACAAAATACTTTTAAAAGTATTTTTATGAATGAAATTGTTAGGCGTACATCATATCATGACTGATGTTTTTAGTACTTTAAGTACTTATAATTTAAAAAGTATGTAACTTAATAGGAATACAACACCTGTAAAAGTCGCAGACTCTAGCGTGCACCCTGTAGCAGGTGGCTTTTGTTTGTTGACAGTAGAAGCAAACTAACAACGGCTCAACTATAGGTCGGTGGCTGTTGCAGCCAATTCCAGTCAGTTGTGTTAAGTTTTATTACGACACGAATTTCCCTTGTGTTGTCACATGGAGCTTTTGTTACTACACCGTCGCCTAGCCTCTCTTTCGCGTTGCCTTTCGCTTTCTTTTTTCAAACGTTTAACAGCACAACCGAAACTGTCAGGGATGTAAACAAATACTAAACGCCAGTTTAAAATACACTTTTTTGTAATCTCTATCTCTAGCTCTCTAAGGATAGAAGATGCTTGTTTGTTTAATCTACAAATGAGTTGCACAATCGGTAAATCTCTCAGTGCGTTGTACTGAGATAGTGTTGAAATTTCCAGCGGCTTCCGTTGGAGATAATATTCGAGTTCACGTACCAGACGTTGACAGAAGTCGAACGGACCCCCGCTCGATATTGGCAGTAGTAATGGTTATAGAATGTGTGACGTTTTAAAGATTAGAATTGAACATGGGGTCTTACAGCAACTGCATGCTAGAAATGAATTCACAGTTCTTCAAGAAAAGTTGATAAATATAGATTTTGTACCGGAAGAGTACATTACACTAAGGAAAGCATGAAACTACTAAGGAGAGCCGTCATTGAGGTTAAGGCCGGTGTTCCTGCAAAGCTAAATGTGTAACTCTTCGGTGTAAGTGTAAAGCAGCTAGTGTCACAATAGCTTAAGTTGCTCCAATAAGTAAGGTGACAAAGAATGTGAAATTATTTGTTAATAAATGGATTTTTAGTTCTGAATTTCACGGAACTTTAATAGAGTTATAGGAATTTACTCCTTTCTATTGATTCCGTTTGTTTTGTACGTTTCTCAGTTTATTTACAAAACTTCCCAATTATTTTTAAATTTTATTATTTAATTTATTTATGTTTAATTCAATTTTTTCATTTCATTTTTAATTAAGGTGTTATTGTGTTAAAATCTTTTTTTTGTATTTTATAATTATTATCGTTAAAATAAATGTAGTTTAATTTTATTCTTACAACTTGTTTATTATTTTTTCAAGTTATTGCACAATACTTTCTTTCTTTAAAACGTCTATGGTAGCGGTCACATTTAGGTCTGGCCGGTCAGAGCCCCGAGTATTGTAAAATAACATATTTTTCCCACTTTGGCAAGTGGCTGCTGCCAAAGTACACATAACGGCCCGATTTTGGACCTTGTCCGTAACATTTATATTTAAGGGCAACAGTGTATATAATTAAAAGTTGTAGAAAATTAATATTTAAAACTTTGACTTCTTGTATCTACGATGCTTAGTTTAGAGCCAATTAATGATTTTTCATAATTTTAAGTCGAACAGAGGGGTTGATTTTCATTTTGCATCTTTCACTCATGATTTAAATTAGTTTGTTTTTAAATTTTGCATTGTTACTCATGTTTAAGGATAGGTTACATTTTCATTATTTACATTGGCAAGAGAAAATCGTGTGAATGTTTCACACCAAATTTTTTTAAATAGGTATATCTTTTCTATTTACTTTTAGTTATCCATTCATTCAATTTTAATACATACACATATACATTATGTGGTACATTTTTATATAAATGCATGGGCCAGGATTTTTACTTATTTAACAATACAATTTTAATTAACATTATAATGTACAAAATTGTCAGTGTTATAATTAAAATTTTAGTTGCAATAAAATATATTAGCTGAACATTAAATTAGATAAAGTTAAGATTCAAGAGATTTAGCACTTTAAGTAAAAATCCCGTGTTCGATTCTCCACTGACTTCTGTAACATAACTATTTTCAATTGTTTTTCTACTATATCTTAGCTGGTTTAAATTTCTATGAAACGAAATAAAACCTACCCAACAAAAATTTGATACACTGAATTGGTTGACAATAATACTTTTTTTAGTTGTAATCGCCTTACGAGTAGGCAACACGCTTGGCTTGAAAAATAAAACGTCCAATAGTCAGTAACCCAGTTTTATATCAGATCAGATAATATTTATATTCGGATTTCAACTGATTACAATATTACTCATCACTCCTTGAAGCCAAAACATTGTTTCCAGAATAATTGAAAAAAATGTGGAAAAAATGGCATGAATAAATTACTATTTCCGGTTGACCGATTTTGATGAAAATCTTCGTGTCGGGATTAATTTTCAAATTTGAATTGCGAACGATATTCCGTTCATGAGACATTTTGTTCATACACAGACCAATAGGTCATGTACATGTTTTCTGTACTCCTGAAAACGTGCAATTGCCGTGAAATTTGATTTTGAAAAAAAACAACTTTACTGTATATATTGCTGTTAAGGTGATCAACCGAAAGGCTGGTTTGAATCTCTAGGGTTTTTTTTTAACTAAAACGAAGAGTGAGGTGGTTTACCTTACTGACTGAGTAAAAAAATGCTTATCAGCACCACAGGCCCTCCGAAAACCATCCCACCCTGTTAATGACACATTCACCTCATTCACCACAGAGTCTGGCTTTTTACTGAAATTCATTAATTTCAAAGGAGATAACTGTGACAAGTGTCTTTTAAACCTGTCCCTTTTGAGTTCTTAAATACTTCAGTCATTTTATTGGCTGAACATGTGGTAAGAAACAGAACTATTGTTAATAGCTCTGGAACTAACAGATTGAGTGTAAATAATTTAATATTTACACTTGTCGGTTATGGGCAGAATGTTTTATATAGCGCAAGAGAAAGTATGACTACCATATGTTTATTTATGTAGTCGGTGGTGATTTGTGCGTAAGTAATCGGTGGAAAATAATAAAATATTGTACTAACGGGTGTTTTATTAAGGACGCAGCTCTGATTATAAGATCATAGAAGTAATACATCGGTAAATTTTCTGTCCCCCAATCGGTATGTTGGCAACAGTGTACTCAAGGCCAACTACCTAAGACAGTTAAAATGTTCCAGTCAAGCATTAATGTGGTGACAGCTGTCGTTTCGTTATATTGTGTCAGCAATGGTCTTTTCCAAGGAAGAACGCGTGTTTATTGTAGAGACTTACATAGCGAGTAAATCTTACAAATGTGGGCAAGATAAGTTTCAGTTGAAATTTCCCCGTTCTGCAATTCCGAATAAATCGTCAATTTTGCGTTTGATGAATAAATTTCGTACAACTGGGAGTGTACTCGATGAGAAACCACCTCGCCAGCCAACAAAGTTACCCGCGGAAGTTCTCAAAGATTTGAAAAATCGTTCGACTCAATCACCTAAAAAAATCGCATTAACTAAGGATGCAAATGTAACTTTTTCGTAGCTCTGAAAGCAGTAGTAAATGTTAGCCCAGCTTGCGATGATAATCTTCAAAGCGATTTTTTAAGTGATTGAGTCAAACAATTTTTCAAATCTTTGAGAACTTCCGCGGTTAACTTTGTTGGCTGGCGAGGTGGTTTCTCATCGAGTACACTCCCAGTTCTACGGAATTTATTTATCAAACGCAATATTGATGATTTATTTGGAACGGCAGAACGGGGAAATTTCAACTGAAACTTATCTTGCCCGCATTTGTAAGATTTACTCGCTGTGTAAGTCTCTACAATAAACACGCGTTCTTCGTTGGAAAATCCATTGGTGACACAATATAACGAAACGACAGCTGTCACCACACTAATGCTTGACTGGAACATTTTAACTGTCTTAGGTAGTTGGCCTTGAGTACACTGTTGCCAACATACCGATTGGGGGACAGAAAATATACCGATGTATTACGTCTATGTTCTTATAATCAGGGTTGCGTCCTTAATAAAACACCCATTATAGTCCATGTAATTTCAATGGAAGCTTGCAGTGTACACGTTCCCTCTACTTGCGGCGTCCGTTTATTCCGAGGAGTCAGCATAATGTACTGGTTGTTAGAAAAGTATGCCTCTAAATTGTTACCAGTGTTTAATACTTTCGTATGAATTTAATTATTTTAAAGTAATTTATTGTGTTTAATTGTATAATTCTATTAGGTATAATCCTATATATAGTGCTGTGACTGCATGAGCAAGCAGTTGCAGTCACTTCCTGGGTTGATGAAAACATTTCACAAATTGTTGCTTCAGGATTACTACACAGAAGTTCTTTAAAGTAATTATACACACTGTAAATAATGTTTTTGGATTGGCTTCGTAAATCACGTTTTTCACTCATCGTTGACTGGTACTGCGTACACTTTAATCTCTTGTGCACTGAACGGAAACTCAAACTAAACCGGTGAATTTATTTGTACTATAAATGTATAATCATATAGCTACATTTATAAAAGACTATGTATATTTTTATATATGTCTTTAAAATAGAAACAGCCTTACATTTTTGTGTTGACAGTTATAAAAGCAAACACTGCAGAGTATAATACAATCTGTAATTAATTAACTAAAAGAATTTAACATTCTGATTTATAAAGTATTTATTTTGACATTAAAGTAATATATATATCAATAAAAGTAAAAATTAAAAATAAATTGTGATTTGTGCCTATTACTCATTTGTTTATAATCAAGAGTATGGAAGTAGTAGTACGTTTTGCAGCACACTATCTGCAAACTGCTGCAACCACTTTACATGTGTGCGAGTGAAAATACTTATTACGGAAGCTTCTATTGAAATTACATGGACTATAGTAGAAAATTAGTAAGAATGTTGTTGGTATTCCTTGTTGCAATTAGTATTTTTGAGTCTGCTGGTTTTCTTGTATGTAGTAGTAAACATGATGGGAAGAGAAAGGGAAAGTTATTGTGGTAGGAAAATTTGAAAATTAGTTAACAAACTTTGTAAAAGGGTTGGGAGGTGTATGTACCAAGTAGTAACAAGTAGAATGTAAAATGTGTTATCAATGAGGCTATGGTTGGAAGAGAGAAAAGGAGAAATGAAATGGAGATATGTTAGTTTAGAAATCTGGTGACTAGGTTTTCTGTCGGTCGGGTGGGTGGTAGGGGGTGATATATAATCGGTATATAAATCACAATAGAGTATTCGAGTGTTGTACAATGTTAGGCAACAGTCCAAAAACTGGATACAACACTTTATTTATAAATACACTACTTCATTAAACTGCACGGCAAAACCCACTTTTCTTCTCGCCAATATATTAAACAATACTACATTTTATCCCCACAATGTGTTATTGTTAATTTTTACTTTCTCTTGCCTATATGAATATAACCTGTAGGAAGAAAAGTATTGTTTTCAAATCAATTTTTCGAAATAAAAGTTTTCACCGGATCTGCATGTTTTCAGACCCCCTGAACCCAAAGAACATGTTTTTAGCGATTGGTCTTTGTGTGTGCGTGCGTGTGTGTGTGTGTGTGTGTGTGTGTGTGTGTGTGTGTGTGTGTGTGTGTGTGTGTGTGTGTGTGTGTGTGTGAACAGAATATCTCAAGAACTGAACATCGTACGAACTTGAAACTTGAAACTTAAGTTATATATTTTCGAATCATTACACGAATATTTTCATCAAAATCGGTCAACCGGAAGTAGTACTTTATTCGTGTAATTTTTCTCTTTTTTGCGATTTTCTCAAAATCTGGTCCTACAATTTTTTTTTAAATCGCCTGGTTTACTAAATTATTATGCTCTACAAGATAGGGTAGCACCATGTTTGCTTAAATTCTTGGTAAGGCTCTTTTCACGTAAAAAAATTGTTTTTTTTTTAAAGATTGCGGCTTTAATATGCATTTTAACGCAAAAATATATCTATATAATAAAAATTGTAGAGAATTTAAAATCTTACAACTTTTATTTTAACTTTTTTTGTATAACGCTTAGTTTAGCGGTAAGTAGCGATTTTCTGTTTTTTCTCACGAAAACGTGTGAAAAATCGTTTTTTTAAAGATTTCGGCCTTAGTATGCATTTTACGATAAAAGTGTATAATCAAATTTATAGGAAATTAAAGATCTATAACTTTTATTTAGAGCATTTTTCTCTACGTGGTTTAGCGTGAAAGAGTAATTTTCCGTATTTTTAAGCCAAACTGAGGTTGATTTTAATTTTGCGTCTTTCACTCATGATTAAAATTAGGTTATGTTTATTGAGGTTAATTTTTTGTTTATTTGTAATGTTTTATTTTTAATGTCAGGTTTATTGTTAATTATTTGTATTGGCAAGAGAAAGTTGAGTGAGTGTTTCACATCAGATTATTTTCATTACAAATACAATTTTACATGGTCAACCACTACGCCCGATATCAGTTATCAGTGGTGCAATGTAACAACAAGTTATGACGAAAAATCTGGCGTGAAACACTCACACAACTTTCTCTTGCCAATGCAAATAGCGAACAATATAACCTAACATTAGTAATAAAACATTAGAAATTAAAAAAAAAGCTAACGTCAAAAAACAAAACATATCTTTACTTTAATCATGAGTGAATGATGCAAAATGAAAACCACCTTTAGTTTGGCTTAATAATACGGAAAATCACTCTTTCACGCTAAATGAGGCTTTGTAGAGAAAATGCTTGAAATAAAAGTTGTAGATCTTTTAATTTCCTATAAATTTGATTATATATAGACATTTGTAGAAAAATGCATACTAAGGCCGAAATCTTAAAAAATTCATTTTGTTTCAGATTTTCATGGAAAAAAATTCTTTTACAAAAAACGTGACATACAGAATTTTTTTTTGGGTTCAGGGGGTCTGAAAACGTGTATATCCGGTGAAAACTCGATTTCTTAAAACCGACATGAAAACAATACTTTCCTTCCTATATATTCATATAGGCAAGAGAAAGTAAAAAAGGTAACAAGAGGATTAATTATTTATTTTCCTGAAGTAAAGAATAACGAGGTAATAGAATCCACGTAGGCCTACTTTGTATAATTTGTTACCTATAGGGTGATTCAAAAAGAGCGCCGGTTTTGATATATCAAATTAAGAGATTTATTTTATTGAAAAACTGAAAATAAATACATCAACAAGTTCATCTTACCTTCCGATTTTATGTATGAAAAATGATGTCATGCATGTGTCCTCCTCTACTGCGCTGGCACGCATCAACTCTGTCCATGAAATTGGATATTACTGTACGACAAGTTTCGGCTTCCATTTGCCCGATAACCCGTCGAATTTCCTCCTTCAAGTCATTGATGTTTCGGGGTTTATTGGCATACACCAATGACTTCAGATGACCCCAAAGATGAAAGTCACAAGGCGTCAAGTCACACGACCTTGGTGGCCATTGATGGTCGGAATTACGAGAAATGATGCGATCCTGGAACCGTTCACGGAGCAACAACATGTATCTCGTGCAGAAACTGAATTTTATACGGGTGATATTGGAGATCGTACCGAAAAATTCTCCGTACAGAAGAACATCGTAAACTCAATTATTGAGAACGGCGACGTATTGATTTTGCTGGGCTAACAGCCAAACTGTCACGAACCAACGCAACGTTCTGCTCAGTTCGGCCAAAACGACGACGTCCAGAACTTTTAAGGTCGACTGTTGAACCCGTCTCAAAAAACTTTTTCATGAGCCTGCGAACTGTTAATTCATTCGGTGCTTCATTACGTCCTAGAGTACCGCGAAGTCGCCTGACAGTAGCCGCATAACTCTCTCCACTCTGGTAAAATATTTTGACGATTAACATTCGTTGTGCAATAGTAAACTTCTCCATGGTTAGACACAGACTGCGAGAGTACTACACTGCGAACAAGAGAAACTACAACTGAATCGTCAATCGGAATGTTCTCCGAAATAAAAATGAGGTCTAACAATGTTGCCAACCGATAAACAAAAATTGACCAGCCGTTTAAAAGCCGGCGCTCTTTTTGAATCACCCGTTACTTGTATTTTTGTACTTTCTTGTCTCTAAATTTATATATTCATCTTTTAGTCACTCGTTTGACTGGCCATTAAAACAAAGTTATTTAGTTCAAACTGTTTTTGTTTTCATTTAACAAACCGTAGTAGTTAAAGCGTGGGGTACGTCAGGGATGTGTGCTTTCACCGCTCCTGTTCAATATCTATTCCGAGAGAGTGATAAGCAAAGCGCTAGAAGAGGAGACAGGAGGAATAAAAATAAATGGCATATCCATCAACAATCTGAGGTATGCAGATGATACTGTCCTTCTGGTAGAAAACATGGAAGATCTCCAGAGAATGCTCAGCCATGTCATTGCTGAGAGTAAATTGAGTGGTTTGAGTCTTAATACAAGAAAGACCAAGTACATGGTAATTACCAAAGACACACCACCACCTCCTGTGGGGGATCTTCTGGCGGGAAGTGATGTGCTAGAGCGAGTGGATGCATACACGTACCTTGGTGCTCGAGTGTGTTGCAGTGGTGATCACTGTGCTGAAATAAAAATTAGAATTGAGAAAGCACGCGCTACTTTTATCACAATGAAGAAGGTACTAACATCACGAGATATAAATCTCGAATTACGAATGCGTCTCCTTAAATGTTTCGTGTTCCCTGTCCTGTTGTACGGTGTGGAAGCTTGGACTCTCAATAGATTCAGTGAGAAGAAACTACAGGCTTTTGAGCTGTGGACCTACCGTAGAATGTTGAGGATCTCATATACTGAGCATGTCACGAATGAAGAGGTCTTCAGTAGAATGGGAAAGCAGCTGGAACTCATGGTGGAAGTTAAGGCACGAAAATTAAGGTACCTTGGTCATGTTATGAGGGGACCAAAGTATCAAATATTGCATCTCATCATTCAAGGCAAAATATTAGGAAAAAGATCGGTGGGCAGGAGAAGGAGAAGGATATCCTGGCTGTGTAATTTGGTTCAGGTGTTCCTCAAACGAACGGTCAACAAAATTCGTATCGCCATTATGATAGCCGACCTCCGTCATGGAGATGGCACGTAAACAAGAAGAAGTAGTTAAAGCAGATCATTTATTACAGACTAAACCGGCGCAAAAACTGTAAAAAGAGGCTGGTTTGTAAAAAGAGTAGTTTGTTGAGAGAATGTTCCTTTTCTTAAGATGGTGTCAGATATTGGGCGGATCCCGTGTTACCTAAATTTAGGCTTACGGTCATTTCTGGACTCCAATCTTGTAAATTTCTTTTTGGAAAGAACTGTTTTTGTTGTAATAACACACAAAATATTTTTTGTTTATTAAATAAACATTTTTGCCACTGAAGTAGGCCTACATTAGTTTACAATTAATTACTAAGTAATTATTTTATAAATTATTTTTTTAGAATAATAGTGTTAAGATTGAAAAGGCTAGGAATTGAATACAAAGAAAGGAAAGTTATGTACAGTCTGTATAAAAATCAAACGGCTGTTTTGAGAATTGAGGGGTACGAAAAAGAGGCTGCTGTAAGAAAAGATGTACGACAAGGTTGTTCTTTGTCACCACTACTTTTTAACTTGTATATAGAAGAGGCTATAAATGAAGTGAAGGAGAAATTTGACGCAGGAATAAAAATTCAAGGAGAAACAATAAAAATGCTGAAATTCGCCGATGATATAGTTGAATTAGCTGAGACAAAGAAAGAACTGGAGGATGCCTAAATGGAATGGATGAGATCTTGAGACAGGATTACTTCATAAAAATTAATAAGAACAAAAAGAAAGTGTTGTGCAGCAGCAAGAGTGGTTTAGAAGAGATGGGAAATTTAAAAGTAGGCAACGAAAACAAACAGGAGTTGGGGAATTCTGCTATCTAGGGAGTAAAATAACAAAGGATGGTAAAAGCACAAGTGATATCAAAATAGAATTGCTTAAGCTAGAAAAGCCTTTGAAATGAAAAACAGGTTACTGACTACAAACATTGATTTACAGATTAGGAAAAATTTCTTAAACATTATGTTTGGAGTGTAGCATTATACGAAAGTGAAACTTGGGTGATAGGGGCTGCAGAAAAGAAGAGGATAGAAGCTTTTGAAATGTGGTGTTATAGGAAAATGTTAAAGATTAGGTGGGCGGACAAAATAAGTAATTTAGAGGTTCTTAGGAGAGTGGATGAAAAAAGAAGTATATAGAAGCATCTTACTAAAAGAAGGGATAGGCTAGTGGGACATATCCTAAGAGATCCACGTATTGGGCTATCGATAATGGAGGGTAACATTGAGGGAGTAAATTGTAGAGGGAGGCAAAGATTAGAATATATAAAGTAAATTACAAAAGATGTGGGGTGTTACAGGTATGTAGATATGAAACGACTTGCGCAAGATAGAACAGCTAGGAGAACTGCATCAAACCAGTCGAGAGACTGACGACAAACAAAAAAATCTGGTGTGAAACACTCACACAACTTTCTCTTGCCAGTGCAAATAATTAACAATAAACCTAAAATTAGTAACAAAACATTAGAAATAAACAAAAAACTAACCTCAAAAACATAACCTTATTTTAATCATGAGTGAAAGACGCAAAATGAAAATCAACCTCAGTTTGGCCTAAAAATACGGAAAATCACTCTTTCACGCTAAACTAGGCTCTGTACAGAAAAATGCTCAAAAAAGAAGTTGTAGATCTTTTAATTTCCTATACAATTTATTATGTACACTTTTGTCGTAAAATGCATTCTAAGGGCGAAATCTTAAAAAAATCGATTTTTCACACGTTTTCTTGAGAAAAAATCAGAAAATCGCTTATTACTGCTAAACTAAGCGTTATACAAAAATATGTTTGAAATAAAAGTTTTAGAATTTTACATTCTCTACAACTTTTATTATATAACGTTTTGCGCTTAAATGCAAATTAAAGCCGCAAGCTTAAAAAAAATATTTTTTTACGTAAAAACAGCCTCACGCAGAATTTCAGCAAACATGGCCCCTACCCTATCTTGTAGAGCATAAAAAATGTAGTAAACCAGGCGATTTTAAAAAAAATCGTAGGACCAGTTTTTGAGAAAATCGCAAAAAAGTGAAAAATCACACGAATAAACTACTACTTCCGGTTGACCAATTTTGATGAAAATGTTCATGTCGGGTCCGGTAGGGGTATGCAACTTAAGTTTTAAGTTTCAAGTTCGTACGATGTTCCGTTCTTGAGATATTTTGTATACAAACACACACACACACACACACACACACACACACACACACACACGGACACACACACACAGACCAATCGTTAAAAATATGTTTTTTGGATTCAGGGGGTCTGAAAACGTATAGATCCGGTGAAAACTCGATTTCGAAAAATCGACATTAAAACAATACTTTCCTTCCTACTCGTATATATTCATATAGGCAAGAGAAAGTAAAAAAGTGTTAAGTAAAAGTAGACACAAAAACATGCAAACACTTTAAAGTATTTTAAGTTAAGTTTAAAAACCTTAACGAGTTTTCACAGGATATAACGTTTTCAGACCCCCTGAACCCGAAAAATAACATGCTGTGTGGCACGTTTTTTGTGTGTTTTAAAGTGTTTTACGTTTACTTTAAACTGGGTGCTGCGATTACAACATCTGTACCATTGAGTTATTTTTCCTGCCGTGGAGTTTTACGGGTGATAGTACTGTTCCAAGGAACGCCTTATCAGTTTAAATTTTTTCGTAAAAGTCCACACAACACATCTTACTAACTTTTAACGGTGAAGAATCGGTGCATACAATGTTATTAACCTTCTTCTTTTTCTTCACTACAGGGTTTAGGCGAATCGCCTGTTCCGGTCTCAAAGTTTTTTTTTTTAATTTTCTTAATGACAGCTATCATCTGTTCCTGGGTCTTCCAATATCTCTTCGGCCAACCGGCCTATACCTCCACACCTCCTTAGGTATACGCCCATGAGGGATTCTTTCCAAATGTGGCAGCCATCTCTGCCATTCGGTCTTCCAACTTGAAGATGTTCAATTCCTTACGCACATCTTCATTATACTATTATCTATCCACTCTTGTACTCACCTTAAAAAATTCATTTCCGATGCCTGAATTTTTCTTAATTGTTTCCGACTCTTCACCCATGTTTCTGAACCCTACAGTAATGTTGGTATTGCCATCACCTTATAAAATTTTAATCGTGTCTCCTTCCTAGTTTTCTTGGAGAGCGCTCGTCGAATTGTTCCACACACCGACTGGAACTTACTAAGTTTGTAGTCAATGTCTGTATCTATGTTACAGAAATAGGTTATCAACCTATAGGTTGATTGGAATCAACCTGTAGTTGAATTGGTTGATTGGTTGGATTATCAACCATAGGTTATCAACCTCTTAATCAAAAATCAAAACAGAGCGAAATTTCCCGGCCACCGGTACTTTACACAATATACCCTACATCCGAAAAACGGGGACTGTCCAGCCAGGGTAATCGAGGACGTTATGGTAAACCTATTGTTGTTTAGGTCATCAGCCGAAAGGCTAGTTTGAACTTCTAGTCTAGAGGCTTTACCAAGTAAAATGAGCAGTGAGGTGGTTTACCATAGTCTTTCTCACTGAGTGGAAACGTATGGTAATCAGTATGCCAGACCCTCTGAAAAGCATCTACTTTCCATCCTCATCCTCCAAATGAGACCTTCACTTCATTCACCACACAATCCAACTGTATAATGTAATAAAATTGATTACTATGAGAGAAGATAACCGTGATTAGTGTGTTTTACACTTGTACCAGTTCTGTTGTTAAATGGTTCAGTCATATAATTGGGTGACCATCTGATAAGAGAGAGAGAACTATTTTTTTGTAGCTCTGGAACTAGCAGATCAAGACCTAATGGCAGAGCTTTGTTGTTTGCTGGTTAACAGTTTACTGGTAGATGCTCTTGAAGTAAATACACATGTTAACATAGAGTCCGTAGTACAGTTCTTGAATCAAATGTTATTAACAGTTAATGGGAAAAAGTGTCAGTACTTGCAGTTTAAAAAACAACATAACGTTAAAGAAAGTAGAGAAGTGGATGTATTTATTCATAATAATAGTTTAGAGCATGTAGAAACAGTGAAGTTGCTAGGAGTATCTCTAGATAAATTTTTGTCTTGGGACTTCTATACCAATCAAGTTTGTCGTAAAATATCATCTGGGGTATTTGCACTAAAACAAATTGCCAGATTAAATGATAAAAAATTACTAATGGCAGCTTATCATGGCCTCATTCTATCTCATATCCGTTATGATATCTTAGTATGGGGTAATTCTAGCATGGGTAATATGAATAGGGTTTTTAAAATTCAAAAGAAAGCTATTAGGTGTATGTGTTGAGAGCTAACCAGCTAACCAGCTAACATCCACACCACTATTTAAGCAGTTTAAATTGCTTACAGTTCCCTCTCTCTACATTTTTCAGGTGATTATGTATGTTAGGCAAAGTAATTTAATGCAGAATTTCAATGTTCACAATCATAACACGAGAAACAGGAATGATTATTATGTGGCTAATTACTCCACAAAATTGTTTCAACAAAAACCTACTTACGCAGGGAAAAAATTCATGAATAAATGTTTAAAATGTTGTGAGGATTTGTATTCCTTTAAAAAAAATCTGAAAAATTACTTGATCGGTGAAACTTTTTATAGCGTACAAGAATTTCTTTCTTGATAGTAGTGATACATTGTGTGATTCTTACATGTACGAGTATTTCAGGTGTTATATCTGACATGTCCTATACTCCTCCTGGAGTCTCCAGGGCGCAAAAAAATAAATAAAAAAAGTGCAAGTAATTTAACCCTCAACCTGCCTGTTACTGGCAATGGCAAACAAACCTAAAATATAAAAATCTGGTGTGAACACTCACACAACTTTCTCTTGCCTATGCAAATAATAAACAATAATCCTAACATTAGTAATAAAACATTAGTAATAAAACATTAGAAATAAACAAAAAACTAACGTCAATAAAAATAATAACCTAATTTTAATCATGAGTGAAAGACCCAAAATGAAAATCGACCTCAGTTTGACTTAAAAATACGGAAAATCACTCTTTCTCACTAAACTAGGCTCCGTGGAGAAAAATGTTTTCATTAAAAGTTGTAGATCTTTTAATTTTCTATAAATTTAATTATACTATACACTTTTGTCGTAAAATGCATACTAAGGCCGAAATCTTTAAAAAATCAATTTTTCACACATTTTCGTGAGAAAAAAAACAAAAAATCGCAAATTACCGCTAAACTAAGCGTTATTCAAAAAATTGTTTAAAATAAAAGTTGTAGAATTTTAAATTTTCTACAATTTTTATTATATAAATTGTTGCGCTAAAATGCATATTAAAGCCGTAATCTTAAAAAAACAACGTTTTTACGTGAAAACCGCTTCACCAAGAATTTCAGCAAACATGGCGCCTACCCTATCTTGTAGAGAATAAAAATTGAGTAAACCAGGCGATTTAAAAAAAATCGTAGGACCAGTTTTTGAGAAAATCGCAAAAAAGTGAAAAATGACACGAATAAACTACTACTTCCGGTTGACCGATTTTGATGAAATTGTTCGTGTCGGGTCCGGTAGTGGTATGTAACTAAGGTTTCAAGTTTCAAGTTTGTACGATGTTCCGTTCTTGAGATATTCTCTTCACACACACACACACACACACACACACACACACACACACACACACACACACACACACACACACACACACACACACACACACATACACACAGACCAATCGCTAAAAAACATATTTTTTGGGTTCAGGGGGTCTGAAAACGTATAGATCCGGTGAAAACTCGATTTCTAAAAATCGACATGAAAACAATACTTTCCTTCCTATATATTCATATAGGCAAGAGAAAGTAAAAATTAATTATCTGACCCAACAATTACAATAGATTTAAATAAAAACAAAGAATAATAATTATAATGTTGTTTCTTATTCTTGTGGGATAAAAACGGGAGAAGTATAGTACGTTTGTTTTAGGAAGAAGCTTGTAAGGGGTGGACGAGTAGGTAGAGTAGGGATAGTTTCAAAGGGGCAAGGTGTTGTCTCCTTCTCACTTAATGATCATTCCCTCTCTTTCTAACTGTATAATACTGTTACAACTACGAGGCGCTTCCCCCACCACTAAACAGAACAGCTCAGCGGCACACAGCGTTGGAGGGAAAGCTTCTAGCTATAACAAATGACCTATATAAAGTTGAAAAATTATGATAAAATTTAGTAAAACAAGAAGGAAGGTAGGAAAGAAGAAGGTGTGGTTTGACGGCAGGGTGGGGAGGGGAGGCAGTTAACTGAAGTCTAAAGTCTCCATGTTAAACTAAACATTTTTATTGTTATTATAGCCATGATATTTATTCATCTTCTTCTTCTTCTTCTTTTTCTTTTTCTTTAATATTAGCATCATCTCTTTTATTATTGTTACTATTATTATTATTTAAAGCCACGTTGCAAAAACGAGTTAGAGAATGTAGAATGTAGTGAGACTGTTTCGTAGTTGTGTAAAAACTTGGAGGGTGTTACCATGGTAACAGTACCAAGCGGTTGTTCTGTTCAATGTACCCACTCCCGGTCTATTTCATCTGAAACATTTCCAGTCTCTCTTATGTACAAGTATATTTATGTATATATGGGTATGTAAAACCGGGGTGTCGGTAAAATATTGAATTCTTTAAATATTTTTACACCGCGCTAATTTTATCGATTATAAAATAATATAATCTTTAATTTTCAACCACCCATTTAAAGGAAATACAATATTATTCCTCTCGTAATCCAAAAAAATCTGGTGTGAAACACTCTCACAACTTTCTCTTGCCAATGTAAATAATTTAAACAATATAACCTAAAATTAGTAATAAAACATTAGAAATAAACGAAAACCTAACATTAGTAATAAAACATTAGAAATAAACAAAAAACTAACCTCAATAAACATAACCTAATTTTAATCATAATTATATGAAAGACTCAAAATGAAAATCAACCTCAGTTTGGCTAAATAATACGGAAAAACACTTTTTCACACTAAACCAGGCTCTGTAGAGAAAAATGCTTTCAATAAAAGTTGTAGATCGTTTAATTTCCTATAAAAGTTATTATATATACACTTTTGTCGTAAAATGCATACTAAGGCCGAAATCGTAAAAAAATTAATTTTTCACACGTTTTCGTGAAAAAAAAAACAGAAAATCGCTAATTATCGCTAAACTAAGCGTTATACAAAAAAATGTTTGAAATAAAAGTTGTAGAATATTAAATTATCTACATTTTTTATTATATAATTTTTGCGTTATAATACATATTAAAGCCGTAATCTAAAAATAAACACTTTTTTACGTAAAAACAGCCTCACCAAGAATTTCAGCAAACATGGCGCCTACCCTATCTTATAAAGCATAAAAAAATTTAGTAAACCAGGCGATTTTAAAAAAAAAACCGTAGGACCAGTTTTTGAGAAAATTGCAAAAAGTGAAAAATTACACGAATAAACTACTACTTCCGATTGACCGATTTTGATGAAAATGTTCGTGTCGGGTCCGGTAGTGGTATGTAACTTAAGTTTCTAGTTTCAAGTTCGTACGGTGTTTTTTCTTCAGATATTTTGTATACACACACACCAATCGCTAAAAACATGTTTTTTGGGTTCAGGGGGTCTGAAAACGTGTAGATCAGGTGAAAACTCGATTTCTTAAAATTGACATGAAAACAATACTTTCCTTCCTAATTCATATAGGCAAGAGAAAGTAAAAAAATATCAATCCTGTAGACAAGGATCCAATTAACATTTCATAATTTTTGGCAAGACAAACCAAAAATTTATGAAATGCTAGTTGGAACGTTTCATTGTAAGGAGCGAATATTTTAATTAAATTTATAATTTTAATCCTGTATGACACAAACTTTTTTACTTTTGTTGTTTTGCCAGACAATTATTATTTTTAAACTTAGTTCATTGGCCTCTGGGCCAGCCCAGTCAGTCAACTAGTGGAAATTTGCTATTATTTGTTAAGTAACACCGGTTGGGAAAGCGACTTTGTATGGTGACCAGTTCACAACCATCCTTGAACAAACTCTACTGGGGGTCGCTGTTCAAACTCATGCTTAATCCACTTCAAAAACACAGCAGCGAAAATCAGCTATAAAATTGGGTGGTTGTCAGTAGTGTATAATTCCTGATAACAAATAAAAGCTAAAAAAAACTTAGTTCATTTACCTACAACTGTAAAACTCAACTAGCGAATCTGATGATATTTTGTGTTGTTACAGTAAACGTGAAACAACTTTTTCCTCACGAGTTTATTTTTATTTTTTGGAACGTTAAAACACCAATTAACGGAAAAAACGGAAAATTAATAAACGTTAAAATAAACGAAATACACGTTTCGGTTTTTTTAACATGAATAAATATATCACGGCTATAATAACAATCTGCCCATAACGGACAGGTGTAGTGTCAAATTATTTACACTCACTCTGTTCGTTGCAGGGCTAAAATAAATAGTTCTGTTTCTTATCACATGGCCACCCAATTAAATGACTGAATCATTTAAGAACAGAAGAGGTAGAGGTGTACTGTGGCACTAATCAGAGTTATCTCCTCTGAAAGTAATGAATTTCATTATACAGTTGGACCCTGTGGTGAATGAAGTGAAGGTGTCATTTGCAGAGTGGAACATATGTGCTTTTCAGAGGGCCCGGCATGCTGATAAGTGCATACTTTTCTATTCAGTGAGTTGTGGCAATGGTAACCCACCTCACTCCTCGTTTTACTTAGTAAAACCTCTACACGTTCAAACCAGCCTACTACAGGGTGATCACCTAAACAACAACAATAATAACAATAAAAATGATTAGTTTGACATGGCAATTAGCGCGTTGTTGTTTTTTGGAACGTTGTTTGGAGTTTTTTTTAATTTTTTTTCCTCGCGAGTTTATTTTTTATTTTTTTCGTGAGTACATTTTTTTATGATTACATTAGGAAAATGAACGATTAATGGAAACGATAAGAAAAAGAAGACTATAATTTTACGGATAACCGGTTGACAAAATAAATTTTTTAGACACTAAACAATAGACCTAAGTTGTCGAATAAATGGTTAAAGAAGTCAGAAAAAATATTGAGAAAACCGGAATAAACCAAGAAAACTTAATGAACCGAAGCAAACTCAGACAATTATGGACTTTAACGGCTTCCATTAAGAGCAAATATAGAAACACCGGGTGGACAGAAGAAAGGAGAAAAGTCTACAGTATGTAAATTCTGAGGATGTGGGCTGCAAAAGAGCTTAAAACGTCTGAAGTCACCTCACGAGGTTTAAAATTAGCTCTACGTAAGGAAAAAAGTTGTTTCATTATGGTTGCTACGAATACAACATTAGAATCTGTTTTAAAAAAAGTGAAATTCACTACTTTAATACAGAAAGAATACGAAAAATCTGGTGTGAAACACTCACACAACTTTCTCTTGCCAATGCAAATAATTAATAATAGTAATAAAACATTAGAAATATACAAAACACTAACCTCAATAAACATAACCTAATTTTAATCATGAGTGAAAGACGCAAAATGAAAATCGACCTCAGTTTGTCTTAAAAAAAACGGAAATTCACTCTTTCACGCTAAACTAGGCTCTGTACAGAAAAATGCTTTAAACAAAAGTTGTAGATCGTTTAAGTTTCTATAAACTTTATTATATACATTTTTGTCGTAAAATGCATACTAAGGCCGAAATCTTAAAAAATAGATTTTTCACACGTTTTCGTGAGCAAAAACGGATAATCTCTATTAACCGCTAAACTAAGCGTTATACAAAAAAATATTTAAAATAAAAGTTGTAGGATTTTTAATTCTCTACATTTTTTATTATAAATATTTTTACGCTAAAATGCATATTAAAGCCGTAATCTTAAAAAAAAAATTATGTTTTTACGTGAAACAGCTTCACCCAGAATTTTAGCAAACATGGCGCCTACTCTATCTTGTAGAGCATAAGAAATTAAGTAATTCAGGCCATTTTTTAAAAAAATCGTACGACCAGTTTTTAAGAAAATCACAAAAACGTGAAAAATGACACGAATAAACTACTACTTCCGGCTGACCGATTTTGATGAAAACGTTCGTGTCGGGTCGAGTAGTGGTATGTAACTTAAGTTTCAAGTTTCAATTTTGTACGATGTTCCGTTCTTGAGATATTTTGTATTTACACACACACACACACACACACACACACACACACACACACACACACACACACACACACACACACACACACACACACACACACACACACACACACACAAGACCAATCGCTAAAAACATGTTTGTGTGGGTTCAGGGGGTATGAAAACGTGTAGATCCGGTGAAAACTCGATTTCATAAAATCGACATGAAAACAATACTTTCCTTTCTTTAAATTCATATAGGCAAGAGAAAGTAAAAGCCAAAATTTATTTTATTTTGAGGTGAAAATTTATGAAAAGGGTTTAATAATTGTTTATGGTTATAGGTTTTGTGATCGGTGAGTAGGCTACCTGCATTAACAAGTGAAATTGGTAGGCGTAGGCCTATATTGTAACCGCATAAGTTATCTGGCTTTGATCATTATCACATTGTCCGTGTTATTAAAAACATATTTAAAATCGATTGCAATCAAAATTCTATAACTACTTTGTATTTCATTATAGATTCATGAATGAGGTTCACAAAATTATCATTCTTAATGCCTCTCCATTCATTATCAGTTGAAAAAAACAAACTTCATTAAATAGGCCTATCTGAAAATTATAATAACCTACTCGTTATAACGATTGTACTTTCTCTCATTCATGTTTTTTACTTTCTCTTGCCTATATGAATATATAGGAAGGAAAGTATTGTTTTCATGTCGATTTTAAGAAATCGAGTTTTCACCGGATCTACACGTTTTCAGACCCCCTGAACCCGAAAAACATGTTTTTAGCGATTGGTCTCTGTGTGTGTGTGTGTGTGTGTGTGTGTGTGTGTGTGTGTGTGTGTGTATGTGTGTGTGTCTGTGTGTGAACAGAATATCTCAAGAACGGAACATCGTACGAACTTGAAACTTGAAACTTAAGTTACATACCACTACCGGACCCGACACGAACATTTTCATCAAAATCGGTCAACCGGAAGTAGAAGTTTATTCGTATAATTTTTCACTTTTTTGCAATTTTCTCAAAAACTAGTCCTATGATTTTTTTAAAAATCGCCTATTTTACTCAATTTTTTATTCTCTACAAGATAGGGTAGGCGCCATGTTTGCTGAAATTCTTGGTGAGGCTGTTTTTACGTAAAAAAAGTGTTTTTTTTAACATTACGGCTTTAATATGTATTATAGCACAAAAATATATAATAAAAAATGTAGAGAATTTAAAATTCTACAACTTTAATTCAAAAAAGCTTAGTTTAACGGTAATTAGCAATTTTCTTTATTTTTCTCACGAAAACGTGTGAAAAATCGATTTTTTTAAGATTTCGGCCTTAGTATGCATTTCACGACAAAAGTGTATATAGGCCTATTTAATGTTATAGAAAATAAAAAGATCTACAAATTTAATTTAGGGCATTTTTCTCTACAGAGTCTAGTTTATCGTGAAAGAGTGATTTTCCTTATTTTTAAGGCAAACTGAGATCGATTTTCATTTTGCGTCTTTCACTCATGATTAAAATAAGGTTATGTTTTTTGAGGTTAGTTTTTTGTTTATTTCTAATGTTTTATTATTAATGTTAGGTTTATTGTAATTATTTGCTCTGGCAAGAGAAAGTTGTGTGAGTGTGTTAGCGCCAGTCTTCCCGGGGTTAATTCAAACTGTTTTCCCCGCTAATTACAATTTGTTCCTGCATCTGTTTCCGCGTGACATCATTAAGTCACGTCATCCGTATCCCCTCTTCCTTTTGAATATCCGGCTTCTTCCTTACACACTCTTGTCTTAGCTGCCGTGATGTATGGTTGTGTTCTTGTCTCTTGCGCTTAGCGTGTGGCGTGGGTTGGTGATGCCCTGCCAATCTCTTCGTTTACAATCAGTTCGTTTCGTTTCTCGTTGGTTTTCCACAAACCTAAACTGTTCGTTATTCTATGCTTGTGTGAATTATATTCAATGCTCATGTGTTTTTTATTGTAAACTGTCGTAGTGTATTCATTGCAATGTTACCAGTGTGCTTCCACGTGCTTATCTACAAGTTTCAAGTTGTTAATGGATTCCAGGTAAGAACGTTTTTCCATTATTACGGTTAGTTATTCAATAGTGTGTCTCCCTATGTTTTTTCCCTACCAATTATGTCCGTTACCTTTCGTTATTTTATTCCTCCTGTTACTAATTCATTTTGTTTATTCTTTAAATCGTTTTTGCTGTGGTCGGCAGCCGCTTAAAACTGACCTGGTCCTCCGAATTAAGTCAATTAATCGTTTACTAAGTTCTATAAAATTATTCAGTTTAAATTCGTTTCATTGCCTTTTATCCAGCGTCTTACAAGCGCTAACAGAGTGTTTAACACCAGATTTTTTGTTTAACCCTTTATAGGACAGTACTACTGCCCAAAACAGACAGGTGGGGAATGTCAAATTATTTACACTCAATCTGTTAGTTGCAGGTCTAAAATAAATAGTTCTGTTTCTTATCACATGGTCAGCCAATGAAATGACTGAATCATTTAAGAACAGAAGAGGTAGAGGTGTAAAAGACATTAATTATAGTTATCTCCTCTGAAACTAATGAATTTCATTATACAGTTGGACCCTGTGGTGAATGAAGTGAAGGTGTCATTTGCAGAGTGGAAAATATGTGCTTTTCAGAGGGCCCGGCATGCTGATAAGTGTACTTTTCCATTCAGTGAGGAAGGCAATGGTAAACCACCTCACTCCTCGTTTTACTTAGTAAAACCTCTACAGGTTCAAACCAGCCTTTCGGCTGTTGACCTAAAAAAAAGGACAGTACTATGGGGAAAAATAATATATACCATGTTGTAAAATATTAAATTTTGCTTTACAAGAATTTGATAATGTATTTCTAGTGCCAGAACAGTAAGATGTATTTATTTTTTTGATGTTAAGTCCTGGTAAGTATACTGACCAAGGGCCATTTATTGAAATGGGAATCACATTATATTTAGTGGTAAGAATGCTTATTGAAACAACTTGTGGTTCAATGTAACAAAAAAATCTAGTGTGAAACACTCACACAACTTTCTCTTGCCAATGCAAATAATTAACAGCAATCCTAACATTAGCAATAAAACATTAGAAATAAACAAAAAACTAACCTCAATAAACATAACCTTATTTTAATCATATATGAAAGACGCAAAATGAAAATCGAATTCAGTTCGGCTCTAAAATACGGAAAATCACTCTTTCACGCTAAACTAGGCTCTGTAAATAAAAACGCTTTAAATAAAAGTTGTATATCTTTTTATTTCCTATAAAATTTATTATATACACTTTTGTCATAAAATACATTCTAAGGCCGAAATCTTAAAAAAAATCGATTTTTCACACGTTTTCGTGAGAAAAAATCAGAAAATTGCTAATTACTGCTAAACTAAGCGTTATACAAAAAAATGTTTGAAATAAAAGTTGTAGGATTTAAATTCTCTACAACTTTTATTATATTAATTTTTGCGCTAAATTGCATATTAAAGCCGTAATCTTAAAAAAATTATGTTTTTACGTGAAATCAGCCTCACCCAGAATTTCAGCAAACATGGCGCCTACCCTATCTTGTAGAGAATAAAAAATTGAGTAAATGAGGCGATTTTTAAAAACAATCGTAGGACCAGTTTTTGAGAAAATCGCAAAAAAGTGAAAAATTATACGAATAAACTACTACTTCCGGTTGACCGATTTTGATGAAAATGTTCGTGTCGGATCCGGTAGTGGTATGTAACTTAAGTTTTAAGTTTCAAGTTCGTACGTTTTTCCGTTCTTGAGATATTCTGTTCACACACACACACACACACACACACACACACACACACACACACACACACACACACACACACACACACACACACACACACACACACACACACACACACACACACACACACACACACACACACACACACACACACACACACACACACACACACACACACACACACACACACACACACACACACACACACACACACGCACGCACACACGCACACACACAGGCACACACACAGACTAATCGCTAAAAACATGTTTTTTGGGTTCAGGGGGTCTGAAAACGTATAGATCCGGTGAAAACTCGATTTCGAAAAATCGACATGAAAACAATACTTTCCTTCCTATATATTCATATAGGCAAGAGAAAGTAAAAATGTGTAGAATTACTTAGAGGCCTATCTTAACATTTTTTTTTATAATTGGTTTATAATGGTCGCATCAACATTCTAAGTTTTTAGCGACCCCATTACATAAAAAAACACAGATTACTTTTATGACTTTTAAATTATAAATTATTTTATATGAATTGCATTTTTATTTGCACTAAAATTGTTTTTGAATATTTAAAAATTGTATAAAGTCTAGTGTCTTTGTGTACTGTGTGTGATTAACGCAATCTTTCGTAATTGTCTGGTAAGTGAAATTGTCTTAAATCTATTTTCTTATCTATTGTCTTATAGTGTTCAAGGTAGGACATTCCACAAGAATATGTTTGATAGTTAATTTCGTGTTGCAGTGTCTACAGTAAACAGAGTCTTGTTTCGTCATGAGGTGACTGTGTGTCAGTTTAGTGTGACCAATTCGTAGTCGTGTAAGAGTCACTTGGTCTGTTGTAAGAGTCTGTTTTTTTAAATTTCTGGTTGTTTGTAAGTCTCGAATGTCAGTCCGTACTGTGTGTAGGATAGTCCTTAAAGTCTTCCACCACTCGTTCCAAATTATTTCAAATTTGTGTCTGAACATTTTCTGCAGATCTCGATGGGAAGACTTGTTTATCCTATTGGAGCATGTAACATTATGTCAGCAAGAATGCTTGCTTTCCCGTAAAAAATTTTAATTTTCTAAGCACTGTAAAAAAGTAACAGTAACAAGGAATGGAAAATTTCATCCGATGTAGAGTAATGAAAATAAACGTAAATTAATATTGTTTAATATACAGTAATATTTTAATAATATTTAGTTACAAGCAAAATATATTTACATATAAAATACAAAAATAAATTAAATTCAAAATTATTTTAAATTTACATATTTTTATATAAAAACCTGATCAAAATATTTGATGTCCTTTGTTTCTGTTTTATGTATAAATAGCCTATATTGTTTGAATATAATACTGTCGCGACAAAATAACACCAACTGCAAAAATGAACTCTGATACCAATTGTCCATTTGATACTGACTAAAAATTAAACTGCCACTTGAAATAAAATTCTCTACAGTATTTAACGTTGTTGTCGTTTAGGTCATCAGCCTAGTTGGCTGGTTTGAACCTCCAGAGGTTTTACTAAGTAAAACGAGGAGTGAGGTGGTTTAACTATTGCCTTCCTCACTGAGTGAAAAATTATGCTTATCAGCATGCCAGGCCCTCTGAAAAGCACATATTTTCCATTCTGCAAATGACACCTTCACTTCATTCACCACACTTTGTATTTAACGTAAACTGATTTTTACTTTCTCTTGCCTATATGAATATATAGGAAGGTCAGTACCTATTGTTTTCATGTCGATTTTAAGAAATCGAGTTTTCACCGGATGTACACGTTTTCAGACCCCCTGAACCCACAGAAACATGTTTTTAGCGATTGGTCTGTGTGTGTGAACAGAATATCTCAAGAACGGAACATCGTACGAACTTGAAACTTGAAACTTAAGTTAAATACCACTACCGGACCCGACACGAACATTTTCATCAAAATCGGTCAACCGGAAATAGTAGTTTATTCGTGTCATTTTTCACTTTTTGCGATTTTCTCAAAAAACCGGTCTTACGACTTTTTTTTAAATCGCCTGGTTTACTTAATTTCTTATGCTATACAAGATAGGGTAGGCGCCATGTTTGCTGATATTCTTGGTGAGGCTGTTTTCACGTAAATAAATTGCTTTTTTAACAGCCTCAACAAGAATTTCAGCAAACATGGCGCCTACCCTATCTTGTAGAGCATAAAAAAATTAAGTAAACAAGGCGATTATAAAAAAAAATTGTAGCACCAGTTTTTGAGGAAATCGCAAAAAAGTGAAAAATTACACGAATAAACTACTTCCGGTGGATCGATTTTGATGAAAATGTTCGTGATTTCGAAAAATCGAAATGAAAACAGTACTTTACTGTCTTTATATTCATATAGGCAAGAGAAAGTAAAAATAGGCTCAATTCCGCTCACACCAGAAATCAGCTCGCTGCGCTGGTTCTTTAAAATCGTTTAGTAGTCTATTTATGTATATTGCTGGATAAGATTTCTTATGTTAGTATACGGGAGGAACTACTAAAAATTCCTGTAGTGAGCATCACGATTGTTAGAGGTTATAGAACACGGTGTTACAAGCAGCCGGGTAGGATGAGTTCCGACAGGTTTTCTCTGATTTCAGCTTGAGAAAGCAAATACGAAATCAAAAAATTATACAATGAAATTTAGCTTAATGTAAACAGTGAAGAGGAAGTCAGATTATGCAATGGTGAATTAAATTCAAATTTCCATACATCGTAGTGCTAGGAGTATGAGAGAGAGAGAGAGAGAGAGAGAGAGAGAGAGACAGTGAGTTTGGGGTTTAAAAGGGGATTGACGCTATCCTTCGTTTGAGTTGGGAATTTTAGAGCCCGACTGCATTAACTTAGTGTTATTGTATAAATTAAAACCATTATTAGGGGGCCAACTAAGAAAGTAAAAGCGCGCTATTAACAATGTACGCCATATTTAAAAACAATTTACGGCAAAACGCACTAACCTCCTCGCATATATTCTGTCATACTAGGTAGTTACCTAGGTGCTCTCAAAGTGAATACAGATATTAACTTACAGTTTGAAATTCAATTCTTCTTGAATGAAATAATATAATAAGTAAATGGAAAGTAATGTCGCTATTTACAGTTTAATAATCTGGTGTGAAACACTCACACAACTTTCTCTTCCCAATGCAAATAATTAATATTAAACCTAACATTATTAATAAAATATTAGAAATAAACAAAAACTAACCTCAAAAACATAACCTTATTTTAATCATGAGTGAATGACGCAAAATGAAAATCGAACTCAATTTGGCTTGAAAAAAAAACGGAAAATCACACTTTCACGCTAAACTAGGCTCTGTAGAGGAAGATGCTCTAAACAAAAGTTATAGAGCTTTTAATTTTCTATAAATTTTATTATATACACTTTTGTCGTTAAGTGCATACTAAGGCCGAAATGTTAAAACAATCGATTTTTCACACGTTTTTGTGAGAAAAAACAGTAAATCGCTAATTACCGCTAAACTAAGCGTTATACAAAAAAATGTTTGAAATAAAAGTTGTAGGTTTTTTAATTCTCTACAACTTTCATTTTATACAGTTTTGCTCTAAAATTAATATGAAAGCTGTAATCTTAAAAAAACACTGTTTTTACGTAAAAACACCCTCACCAAGAATTTCAGCAAACATGGCGCCTACCCTATCTTTTAGAGAATAAAAAATTGAGTAAACCAGGCGATTTTAAAAAAAATCGTAGGACCAGTTTTTAAGATAATCGCAAAAAAGTGAAAAATTATACGAATAAACTACTACTTCCGGTTGACCGATTTTGATGAAAATGTTCGTGTCGGGTCCGGTAGTGGTATGTAACTTAAGTTTCAAGTTCGTACGGTGTTCTGTTCTTGAGATATTTTGTATACACACAGACACACAGACACTCAGACACACAGAAACACAGACACACACACAGACCAATCGCTGAAAACATGTTTTTGGGTTCAGGGGGTCTGAAAACGTATAGATCCGGTGAAAACTCGATTTCTTAAAATCGACATGAAAACAATACTTTCCTTCCTATATATTCATATAGGCAAGAGAAAGTAAAAATTGATGTTTTTATTCATAATAATCAAACATGTTGTTGTTTAGGTTATTTAGATCATCAGCCTGTAGGCTGGTTTGAATCTGTAGAGGTTTTACTAAGCAAAACGAAGAGTGAGGTGGTTTACCATTGCCACAACTCACTGAGTGAAAAAGTACGCTTATCAGCATGCCGAGCCCTTTGAAAAGCACATATTTTCCACTCTGCAAATGAGACCTTCACTTCATTCACCACAGGGTCCAACTGTATAATGAAATTCATTACTTTCACAGGAGATAACTCTGATTAGTGTCACAATACACCTCTACATCTTCTCTTCTTAAATGATTCACTCATTTAATTGGGTGACCATGTGATAAGAATACAATACAACCTAATATTGGTAATAAAACATTAGAAATAAACAAAAAAATAACCTCGAAAAACATACCCTTATTTTAATCATGAGTGAAAGACGTAAAATGAAAATCGACCTCAGGTTGGCTTAAAAATACGGAAAATCACTCTTTCACGCTAAACTAGGCACTGTACAATAAAAATGCTTATTAAAAGTTGTACATCTTTTAATTTCCTATAAATTTTATTATATACACTTTTGTATTAAAATGCATACTAAGGCCGAAATCTTTTTAAAAAAATAGATTTTTCACACGTTTTCGTGAGAAAAAAACCGAAAATTGCTAATTAACGCTAAACTAAGCGTTATACAAAAAAATGTTTGATATAAAAGTTGTAGAATTTTAAATTTTCTACAACTTTAATTATACATTTTTGCGGTAAAATGGATAATAAAGCCGCAATCTTAAAAAAAACAATTTTTTTACGTGAAAACAGCCTCACCAAGAATTTCGGCAAACATGGCGCCTGCCCTATCTTGTAGAGCATAAAAAATTAAGTAAATGAAGCGATTTAAAAAAAAAACGTAGGACCGGGTTTTGAGAAAATAGCAAAAAAGTGAAAAATTACACGATAAAACTACTACTTCCGGTTGACCGATTTTGATGAAAATGTTCGTCTCGGGTCCGGTAGTGGTAGGTGTAACTTAAGTTTCAAGTTTCAAGTTCGTACTATGTCCCGTTCTTGAGATATTCTGTTCACACACACACGCGCGCGCACGCACTCACGCACGCACGCGCGCGCGCGCACACACACACACACACACACAACACAGATTAATCGGTAAAAACATGTTGTTATGTGGGTTGAGGGGGTCTGTTTACGTGTATATTCGCGTGTTGAGTGTATTTGTTGTGACGGACATGAAAACAATACTTTCCTTCCTATATATTCATATTTTTTCTTTTTATCCCTAATTTGTGTACGTTGCAATCTGTTCAATTGAGAACAATAAGCAACCCCATGACCCAATCAGATGAGGATGATGTGTATGACATGTAAATGAGGTGTAGTCTTGTACAGACCCTGGTCGACCACTCCTGAGAGAGTATGGTTAATTGAACCCCAATTATCAAAGTACACGGTAACCACTGTCTAGTATTCAAATCCGTATAAAAGTAACTACCTTTACTAGCATTTGAACCACGGAACCTTTGTCTCCGAAAATCAGCTGTTAAACAGTTAACTCGAGGCCAACCCGGTGAGTATATATTCATATAGGCAAGAGAAAGTAAAAACATTTAATTGTAAACTTTGTATACAACAATTAACGCCTACCACATACACCACATTGTGTTTAGGTGATCACCCTGTAGGCTGGTTTGAACCACCTGTAGAGGTTTTACTAAGTAATACGAGGAGTCAGGTGGTTTACCATTGCCACAACTCACTCAGTGGAAAAGTACGCTTATCACCATGCCGGGCCCACTCTGCAAATGACACCTTCACTTTATTCACCACAGGGTCCAACTGTATAATGAAATTCATTATTTTCAGAGGAGATAAGTGTCTGATTAGTGTCACAGTACACCTCTACCTCTTCTCTTCTTAAATGATTCACTCATTTAATTGGGTGGCCATGTGATAAGAATACAATACAACTATTCATTTTAGCCCTGCTACATACAACACATTACAGACTAATAATTCGACCAATAATTCGATCAAGAGGAAATACTTCCTGTTGTGAGTGAGATATTTTTCCTTGAAAGGGGTGAAAAATCTGAGAAAGGACATATTTCTTGAGTTCAAGTAAACTCAAGGTCTATGTACCTCAATGGTGTCTATATAAAAAAAAAGTTAAAACAGTATTTGACTGATGAAACATTTTATAGCGTGCACGAATTCCTTTATAAATAGTTTTTGGTTGAAAAGTATTTAACTTGTAATTAAACAAATATTGTGTACTATTTGATACAAAGGGGTTCATGACAAGCCTACTGAGTTAAGCAGTAGCAGGGAAAAATTATTGGTTAGTGATGAATTTATCATTGTGTTATATTTTTTAAATTTTAATTTTGTGTGATATTTGATTTAATGGGGTTCATGACAAGCCTACTGAAGTAAGCGGTAGCAAAAACAATTTTCTGGTGGTAAGTGATGAATTTATCATTAGTGATAAACTTTCAGTTTATCAGTTTTATTTGACATGTCCTATACTCCCTTTGGAGTCTCCCTGATGCAAGTAAAAAAAAAAAAAAAAAAAAAAAAATGTACCCAGTTAATTTAGTTTCTAGACAAAAGTTAAAGTAGGGATAGAGAGAATATACAAAAGAGCTGAGAATAAATGCAAAATTTAGTGATAAGGTGTAAACAGAAGGGCTTTTGTTACAAATACTGGGTGTTTCACTTCAAACCTAGCATAGGCCATGCGTAAGCTACTTGGGTGCGGCGGGGGGGGGGGGGCTGAAATGCTCACTTATAAACTTCCTTTTCTCTAAAGACTTCCTCTTTCTTCTCTTCTTCATTGTAAGCCCCGTTTTTTCATTTCTGTTTCAACTCCCAACTTTTTTCCTTTACTTTTCATTTTTACTTTACAATTCATACGTCCATGAGCCATTGTTACTTACAAAAGAAAATTGCAATACACAATCTCCAAAAATACATTGTGACCTTAAGTGTTTCGTTCCCTTAAGATTTTAAAAAACAAAATAAGAGAAGCTGAAATTCTTTATTTTAAGAAATTTCATCATCACAAGGTTTGTATGTTTGTCTACAACCACAGTAAACTCTCTTAGTTCGGCACGCCTCAAACTCTACCTACCTAACTAAACATATTATTACTAACATGCTTTTCACGCGTAACGTTATTCTATTTGATGATAATAAATAAACACAATTTGTTGTGAGTTTATTGACGTTCAATTAAATAAAAAAAAATCTGGTGTAAAACACTTACTCAACTTTCCCTTGCCAATGCAAATACGTAGTTAACAATAATCCTAACAATAGTAATAAAACATTAGAAATAAACAAAAAATTAATCTCAATAAACATAACCTAATTTTAATCATATATATATATTTTTTTTAACAGTATAGTTTTTCTTTTGCAATCAGTTAATAAATACAATAACTTTAAGCAAATATGAGAAAATCTGAGTAATGTCCTTAGAATTAAAACACAAACGACACTCAGTAGTGTGTTTGAAAAAGACCAAACTGTGAAGAAACAAAACATATATATCTATACAAAATCAAACTTGATGAACCGTGAATCAACATCCCGAAACACAAAGTGTTGAAGTTGGAGATGACAATGACGATAGTAGAGATGAAAACGACGCCAATTATGAGATGCTGATGATGATTAGGAATTGAAGTAGAAAAGATTAAAAAAAATTTAAATGACTAACAAAATCGTAGAGGTAAGTCCAATGGTTTAAAGCGTTTAAGTCTGTAAGTATCTTCGCTGTTGTCAAGGAGGCTAATCGCTAATGGATTCTGATGGTCTTCTAGTTTTTGTAAATGTTTTTCGCTATGTTGTTTAATTTCTTTCACACTAAACTACTCTATGTAGAGAAAAATGCTCTAAATAAAAGTTGTAGATCTTTTAATTTTCTATAAATTTGATTGTATACACTTTTGTCGTAAAATGCATACTAAGGCCGAAATCTTAAAAAAATCGATTTTTCACGCGTTTCCGTGAGAAAAAAATCGCTAATTACCGCTAAACTAAGCGTTATAGAAAAAAATGCTTGAAATAAAAGTTGTAGGTTTTTAAATTCTCTACAACTTTTACTATGTAAATTTTGCCCTAAAATGCATATTAAAGCCGTAATCTTAAAAAAAACAATTTCTTTACGTGAAAACAGCCTCACCGAGAATTTCAGCTAACATGGCGCCTACCCTATCTTGTAGAGCATAAAAAATTAAGTAAATAAGGCGATTTTCAAAAAAAAATCGTAGAACCAGTTTTTGAGAAAATCGCAAAAAAGTGAAAAATTAACGAATTAACTACTACTTCCGGTCGACCGATTTTTATGAAAATGTTCGTGTTGGGTCCAGTAGTGATATGTAACTTAAGTTTCAAGTTTCAAGTTCGTACACAGTTCCGTTCTTGAGATATTCTGTTCACACACAGACCAATCGCTAAAAACATGTTTTTTGGATTCAGGGGGTCTGTTTACGTGTATATGCGGGTGAAAAGTGTATTTGTTAAAATCGACATGAAAATAATTCTTTCCTTTCTGTATATTCATATAGGCAAGAGAAAGTAAAAAGTAAAAATAGAATAAATTACTTACCAAACGTAAGTAAGCCTAAATATGGTTTAAGTTGAGGAACAAGCAAAATTCTTTTATAAAGAAAGGACGGACGGACGAATGTTGCACAAATGGAGGAACGAGGAATGAGATATTTGATATGTTACTACCACCTACTTTTTACAGATATCTTTTATGAACAGTTTTTTCTTCATTTATTTTTTTGAAAAAAAAAGAAAAGAAACTAAAGTTTTGGACAGATTGTGAACGTTTTCAGTTTTGCGATGTCAGCAGTTTTTATTTTGTTCGTTTGTTACCGGTACGTTAGTCGCACTCTTTCTCTCGCTATCCGTTTAAATTCCCCTCCCACTGACCCGCCTTTGTGAAACTCAATGTTTCTGTGTTATGTCATCATATTGAAGCTTTGTTTCCCCCATAACTATTGTAAACTTTTCCCCCGCATTTTCTTTACCTATTTTCTTACCCTTTTATCTTGCTCGTTTCTTCAGTTAACTTCTATACTTTGCCTTCATATTTTGCTCCCGTATTTTTCATTTCATCTCACTTTTTATGGGTTATCGCAAATTTTCTCTTATTTTTACTTTTTTTTTCCACCAATGCTGTTTTTAACATAGAGCCCAGATTTTAGCAGATCTCCAACACCTTTGAAGCCAACCTAACTGTCCGTCTGTGCACCGCTTGAGTCCCAGCTCCAACCGTGTAGTTGGAGGGGGGGGTGAAGGGTACGGGCGAGGTATAATGAATGGGAGAACTATTCTTCTATTACTCTCATACAAAACATTCCTTTTCAAACTTTCCCTATTTAACATATTTGTTTGTATTTATTACATTTATTTATTTACATATTTTGATATAAATTTTGGTAAGTTAAATATTATGAATCCGACCAAGTTAATAACCCCCGATAGGTATTTGTTAAATTAATGCGCCGGATGATAAGAATATGTTTTTAGTCTACAGTTGAGCCGTTGTTAGTTTCCTCCTCCTCCTCCTCCTTCTGTCTGTCAACAAACAAAAGCCACCTACTACAGGGTGCACGCTAGAGTCTGCGACTTTACGGATATCGTATTCCTATTAAGTTAACCATGTTTTAAATTATAAGTACTTAAAGTACTTAAAACATCAGTCATGATATGATGTATGCCTAACAATGTCATTTAGAAAAATACTTTTAAAAGTATTTTGTATTTAAATACTTTTGAAAGTATTTTGTTGTTACTTTTTAATCAGCGTGTACACATTTTGATATAATGTGCATGCTCAGTGACGTCATTATTTGTTTACATTAGGAGCAAACTTAGAGAGGCTGGACCATAGTTAGTACACGCTACCACTACAAATGCAGCAACTGTGAAACACTACTAACTCATTCATTCATGTGTGTGTGCGCGCGCGCACGGACGTACGTTGGAGTATAAAGCCGATCTAATATACAAATTTCTGTCACATTTTTATTAAAAAAAAAAATCTGGTGTGAAACACTCACACAACTTTCTCTTACCAATGCAAATAATTTACAATATAATTTAACATTAGTAATAAAATATTAGAAATAAACAAAAAACTAACCTCAATAAACATAACCTTATTTTAATCATGAGTGAAACACTCAAAACGAAAATCAACCTCAGTCTGGCTTAAAAATACGGAAAATCATTCTTTCACACTAAACTAGGCTCTGTAGAGAAAACTACAGTGATACTAGTAGTGAACTAGTAGTGGTATACGTTAAATAAAAGTTAAATAAAAGTTGTAGATCTTTAAATTTCCTATAAATTTGGTTATATACACTTTTGTCGTAAAATGCATACTTAGGCCAAAATCTTAAAAAAATCGATTTTTCACACGTTTTCGTGAGAAAAAATCAGAAAATTGCTAATTACTGCTAAACTAAGCGTCATACAAAAAAATGTTTGAAACAGAAGTTGTAGGTTTTTAAATTCTCTACAACTTTTATTATATAAGTTTTTGCGCTAAAATTTATATTAAAGCCGTAATGTTAAAAAAACAACGTTTTTACGTGAAAACAGCCTCACTGAGAATTTCAGCAAACATGGCGCCTACCCTATCTTGTAGAGAATAAAAAATTGAGTAAAATAGGCGATTTTAAAAAAAATCGTAGGACCAGTTTTTGAGAAAATCGCAAAAAACTGAACAATTATACGAATAAACTACTACTTCCGGTTGACCGATTTTGATGAAAATGTTCGTGTCGCGTCCGGTAGTGGTATGTAACTTAAGTTTCAAGTTTCAAGTTCGTACGATGTTCCGTTCTTGAGATATTCTGTTCACACACACACACACACACAAACACACACACACACGCGCGCGCACACACACACACACACACACAGACACACACACAGACCAATCGCTAAAAACATGTTTTTTGGGTTCAGGGGGTCTGAAAACGTATAGATCCGGTGAAAACTCGATTTCGAAAAATCGACATGAAAACAATACTTTCCTTCCTAGATATTCATATAGGCAAGAGAAAGTAAAAAACTGATTACACATGTTTCGCCTGCGAGGCCGCGCGGGGCATGTTAGTTACTAATAACTTAGTGATAGTAAAACATAGGTATAAATATAACCAACTACGTTGGCATGGGGGCCGCACATGCGCAGTAAGTAGATCCCCCACCACAGCGTCAACTAAAAATACAGGCTGCCTCTAAACTAGTACTCACTACTCATTGTGTTGTGTTCATGCGGTAGGCCTAATAGTTTTGACATTGGTGTCGCTGTTGAAAGCCACACCCCGTCAAAATTAGTTGCGCGCGCACAAAATACGGGGAAAATGTCTGCGATTCATTTTAAGGTAATAGGCAATAAGTTTGTTTCTAAATGATGTACCTACCAAAAGTTTTGACAGGCCCAAAAGAAAGGTACGTCATAACCTCATTCTGTTATATTTACTATACGGTTCTTTTTGTTAAAATGTCAACCAACTGATATTGTGCGTGAGTAGTTCATTTCTAAAATTTGACGTATTTTTCGTATAAAATTCACAACTATTAAAATTGATTCAGCTTCTTGGAATATTAACAGGAAGGAGCGAAACTGGTCGGCAGAGTGCCCTACCGTACCGCGTATTGTCTGTCACTATTGCGCTTGAACCTCCTCCACTGATTGAAATGAGTTGAGGGGAACGGCGGACGCAACATATTCTCTCTCCGTCCCGCTACCCTCCCTACATGCCGCCGTAGTTGGCGAACAGTATAACTATTAATAATATGAAGTCGACGAAATTACATTAATTTTAAATAAAACATAATAATAATTTTGATTAGACTACTATTTTTAGCCAGACAGTATTTCATAGTTAAACTAATCGCCTTAAGATTAAGATAGCACCGAACGTTATAGAGCCACCGCGTCGCGGTTAACCGACGTATTGCGTTTGGGCTATTAGTCGACATTATTATTTTCCTTATTTATTATTATTATTATTGGCGAATTCTCCTTGGATAGAAGACGTTAAGCATCATGACTCAGTTTCGTCATTTGTTTTTCTTATTGGTCCAGTAGGCCTTCATTGTTTCCGAGAAAGCTTTTTTGCGGTTTTCAGACCACTTTGGTCTAAACTGCTTCTCTCTTGAGGGCTCTGAAACTTTCCACTTGTCTACCTTGTGACGGAATAAGTTTTTATTAAAAATTTCAGTTTGATGTATATTTGCGCTTTTTAGGTCCTTACGAATTTCGTCCAGCCATGGTGTTGAAATTTTAAGTTTTGTTATATATTCAATTATTCTTTTTGTTAGCCTATCCTCCTGCAATCTGTTAAGATGTCCAAAGAACTTCAACCGCCTTTTACGCATGTCAATTTCAATGTTTGAATAGCTCTCTATTGTTTTGTTGGATTGCAGCCTATACCCATCTTCTGTAAGTCGAGCCCCTAGAATGTTTTTAATAATTTTTCTTTCCTCCTTTTTGATTTCTTCGATTTCGTGTTTTCTGTTAAGTACTAGTTGCGTAGAGGACCATTGGTTTAATAACTGTGTTGTAGTGCCGAGTTTTAGTTTGTCTTGACATGGATTTTTTGTTGTATAGATTTTGAACTAATCCTAGAGCTTTTTTCATTTTTTGGAGACGATTTTGTTGGAAAATTCTTTCAAGACCTGTTGGTTCAATGAATTCCCCCAAATATTTGAAGTATGGAACCTTGTTTATTCTACCATATTTTGTCCTCAAGCTTATGATATCTATTTTCGAGGATATGAATTCCGTTTTCTCAAATGAGATTTGTAGCCCTACTTTTTCAGCACATTCCTTTAATGTCTCAAGCTGCTTGATGGCGGTCTTCTCGTCATCCATTAATATAGCTAGATCGTCAGCAAAGGCGAGGTATGGTATGGAAAGGTTGTTTCTGGGAAAACCAAGTTGTACTGGCTTCCACTGTCCACATCTCTTCAGCTCTTTCTCCCATTCTTCCATGACTTTGTCCAGAACGACGTTGAACAGAAGCGGAGAGAGTCCATCACCCTGCCTTACACGGTCGAATTTCAAAGGGTTCTGAGATTTCTCCCATGAATTGTACCTTAGATTTTGTGTTAGCCAGCGTTTGTTCAATGAGTCTTCGTGTTTTAGTATCAAGTCCCCTTTCCTCCAAAACCAAATAGGGAGGACCTATCCATTGAGTCGTACGCCTTTCTAAAATCCACAAATGTGCATATCAAAGGTTTTTGTCTGAGGGCTCGCATTTTGACTATAATTTTGAGGTTCATTATTTGTTCTGGGCATGACCTATTTGGTCTAAATCCCGCTTGATAATCAGCTAGTTTGGGTTCTAATTGTTGTTGTGCTCTGCTTAACAGTATAGATGACAGGACTTTGTAACAGACCGGTAAAAGAGAAATCCCTCTATAGTTATTGACATCAAATTTGTTGCCTTTTTTATGTAGTGGGTGAATAAGTGCAATCTTCCTGTCATCTGGGATTATTTCGGTTTGCCAAATGTTTTGAATTATTTTTGTAAATTCCTTAAGAGAGTTTGGGCCTAGACTTTTCAAAAGTTCAGCTACAATTCCATCCTCCCCCGATGCTTTGTTATTCTTCAGTTTCTTAATATGTGAATAAATTTCTTCTTGTGAGGGTAGTACGCAGTTATTCTCTATTATTTCTGGTGGAATTTTTGGAAATTTGTTATTGGGTTCTGGACAATTCAGTAGACGTGAAAAATAAGAGGCTAGTTCCTGACAATTTTCCTTATTTGTCAATGCTAGTTTACTATCTTGTTTTATGAAACAAAGATTTTGTTATTATTATTATTATTAGCCGTAGAGCTCCCGAAGTGGAAGACGCTGAGCATTATTCACGATCATTGATTATTGGACTTGGTGTTTTTCTTGTTTGCCCACCAGCCTTTCATTTTCTGAGAAAAATCAGCTTTTCTTTCCTCACTCCATCTTGTTCCAACTCTTGGAATTTTAACCTCTGGAATAATCTCCCATTCATTAATTTTTGTTCTAAAACTATTTCGATTGGTAACTTCATTATCAGTAATGTTTGCCAGAACTAGATCTTTCTTAACGTGTCGAATCCATTCCCCTCCATTGACAAGCGAAGCTACATATTTTACCATCTTTTTTGTAACTCTATGATCAGGAAGCCTCATGATATGACCAAAAAATTTAAGACGTCTTTTCCTCATGTCTGTTACAATATTTGAATGTTGCTCAACTGTTTTATTTTTTTGTAATCTATAACCGTTTTCAGTTAATCTTGGACCGAGAATTTTCCTTATTATTTTCCTTTCCTCCTTTTTCAAACTTTCTAAATCGGCTTTCCTGTTGAGGTTCAGGGTCTCACTGGCATAAAGCATTGATGGCTTGATCACTGTGTTGTAGTGTCTAATTTTTGTGTGAAGAGACAAGCATTTTTTATTATAAATAAATTGTACCAGCCCTAGGCCTTTACGAGCTTTCTTTATTCTCTCCTGCTGTGAAAATTTCTCCGAAATAACTTCTTCTAAATATTTAAACAAAGACATCCTGTTGATTGTTCCATATTTGGTTTGTAGTCTGGTAACTTCTAGGTTTGTAGTTGTGAACACTGTTTTTTCAAAGGATACCTGTAAACCAACTTTTTCTGCACACTCTTTCAGAGTCTCTATCTGCTTTATTGCCTTATTTATTATTTTACAATTGTTTACAAAAATCACCACAATCTAAAATTAACAATACGTTTTAAATGGATGAATAAAAACTTAAAAAGTGAGTACCTGTTACGGAGACTTGGACGTTGTGAGCTCTCCAATGTTGTAAAGAGGGACTAGGTGGTCCAGGGTCCAGACAACGATATTGGCCCGCCTCCTGGTACAAGATGTGGTCCAGGTGCAACGAAGGGCCTGCCCCTAGGGGCTCCATGCGACCACCAGAACCCACCCTACCCCAACAGCCGGCTGCTCCAACCGGACATTGTAACTGGACTGCACCTCCGAGAGCCACTTCAACTAATGCTCCTTGGCTCTCAGTCGTCTCCAACTCTACTTCTGGGATCTCTTCTGAAACAGATTAACAAACTCCCTCCATTAGGCCTACCCTGCTATATTATATTATTTATACTATATTATCTATATTCTATATCATATCTATATTTTATATTATCTATATTTATATATCTAATATTATATTATTATCTATTATATTCTATATTATCTATATTTTATATTATAATAATCTATATTATTATTATTATATTATTTATAATCTATTTTTAGTATAATCTATACTAATATAATAAAGAAGAAAAGTCTGTTTGTTTGTTTGTATGAGGTGGTAATCTCAGAAACTACTCAACTGATTTTAAAAAATCTGTCATTGTTGCATAGCTTACAGCTTTCTGATCAATATAGGCTATTTTGCAACTTTAAGTAACTTCAATTCAGTGAGTTAAGCAACTTAAACTGTGACGATGTCACATATTTTAGTCCATCGGGTGCATAGACCTTTATTTTTTCTAAGTTCTCTGGGTGTGTGTTTTTTGAGCTAGAAACACGATTCGACTTTTATATTTCATAGAAAACCGTGAACAATAACATTCGATTCCAAAAACATTAAAAATTGGGAAATATTCAAAATTTTTATTTTTGTACTGTATTTCATATATTTGTTTTCTTTCGACAGGAAGTGAATGACTCATATATTTCCAGTTACTCTGCGTACCGCACCCACCCACGTATTATTGTCTCTTATCTCAGCCATATACTGTATCAACTGTCTCTTTCTTTTCCATCGGTATTCTTTTATGCATTCTATTCAATTCTGTTAAATCGCAGGGACAAACATTTAAAACGGTGGGCATCGATTTGAGACATGAGTGCTTCCTTCACTCATGGACGAGTAGTGCTTTATGTCGGACTTTTTAGAGCTGGAAGTGCAGAAAAACAATTAATTTGCTGTCACAGGGCAACAAAACCACAAATATTGTATATATAGAGAGGATTTAAAATAATTTATGAGGCGTACATTAGGATTAGCTGCTGTGAAGCGAAGCGAGCGGGGGTCCTAGTCATCCATAATTTGACTAGAATGAGCTGTTTAGGTCTTCAGTCGAAAGGCTTTTTTTGGCATGAGGGGGTAATGAATAGTGAAGATCAGTTGAAATCAGGGTAGTACATAAAATAAAAGAAAGAAAAAAGAAAATGTGTATTAGAAAGAAGAATGTTTTTTATAAGAAGAGGAAAAGAAAAACAAAGGAAAATGTTTTAGGGTAGTAAATATATGTAGTATTTGTTTCACCCTTGAAACGAGCGGGTATGAAATTGATTTTGAAAGAGGTGAAATTTTTAAATTGCTACTTATTTTAGGTATTTGAACAGACTCAATCTTTTCACGTCTCGGTCGTCGTCGTAAAAAATGTTTTACTTTGGCTGTTCCAAGCGTAAGAAATTGGACGTAAAACTGTTTGCAAAACCGTGCCATAAGAGGGAGGAACGTAAGAAGAGAAAAGAGACGTCGGATACACGTAAGGGGTGGCAGAAAAGGGGTCGAATTGGAAAATGGAGGATGGGATTTTGGAATAGGTATTCCCGAGGGAGCCGTTTTACTCTCTTCGGATGCTTACTCCTCTTGTTTCCTATTACACCCATTCTCTGTGCCTCCTTAAATCCTTTCAGAGGATGAGGAGCGGTTCTTCGTCCGCTCAGTCGCTTAATCTGAATCAATCATTGATGAATAACCATATATATCACTGCAACTGAGTGCACTTTCATCAATCACAAAAAACAATTTAAAAAAAATCGGGTGTGAAAAACTCACACAACTTTCTCTTGCCAATGTAAATGACCCCCCCCCCCTAATAATCTAGTTTTTATCATGAGTGAAAATAATGTAAAATGAAAAACATAACGTAATTTTAATCATGAGTTAATTACGCAAAATGAAAATTAACCCCTGCTGAAATTAAAAATACGGTAAATCAATAATTGTCGCTAAACTAGGCTCTGTAGGGCCTAGAGAAAAATGCCTAAAATAAAAGTTGTAGGTTTGTTAATTTCCTATAAAGTTGATTTTTTTATACACTTTTGTCGATAAATTCTTAAAAAACCCAATTTTTTACAAGTAGGCCTAGCATTACAAATGTACAAAGCAGTAATAACCATGTTTTTATAACCTGACTGCTATTGATAATTACGTAAATATTTTAATTGAGTTCCGGTTCAGTATCAGCACAAGCAACACGTGTATTTTTTGTGCTACTAATAAATTGTTTGATTATAATTTAATTTTGATTTTTGTTGTTCATTGTTTGTGTAAAGTGACTCTTAATATGTAAGTGAACTATATTTTGAGATGTTTACCTGGATGGTAAGCAATTACAAATAGGTTATTTTAAATTTTAGTTTAGTGTAGTGTTATTAATATGGATGGGTTAGAAGAAGAAGCAGAAGAAGAAACAACAATGCGGATGCACCGGCCTTCTGTATTAAGTTGTCATACAGATGTTCTTACAGAAACAGCTGATCCGGCCAAATCGCCAATTAACATATGTTCTAATACCGATTGGCAAAAGGTATTGTACAAACGTAAGTCATCTGACAACCACACAGATGACAGCTCCATAACAAAACGTATGCATTCGAACGATCCGCGCCGTCACAATTTTGATATTGCAACAAACACAAATATTATAAATAAAGAAAATCGTTTCGAACCTCTTTCAAACTTACCGGATTCAACTTTAAATGATAAGAATAGTTCACAAAATATTCCTGATAAATCGAAAATTCCTCCACCAATTTATTTTAAATCGGATGTACAATTCTTACCGTTCTGTAATTTACTAAAAAGTTTAGTCGGTGAGAATTTTAAGTGTACTTCTACAACCGCCGGAATCACGATTTACCCTAAGAATGCGGAAACCTACCGGATTTTAGTTAAATATTTTAAGGATAATAATGCTGACTTCCACACTTTTCAACTACGTGATGATAAACCCTTCCGCTTTGTTATTTGTGGGCTTCATGCAACGATTGACGTTACTGAACTAGCGCTTGAACTGGGCGCTAAAGGGCGCGTGGTACGTTCCATAGCAAACGCCAAGTCAAGAAATAAAGTTCCCCTGCCTCTTTTTTTGTTGAATTAGAGGTTAAATAGAATAATAAAGAGGTTTTTAAGTTGGACTCATTACTTTTTTCAAAAATTAAGGTAGAATCACCGCGACCAAAAAGAAACATGACACAGTGTTCTCGGTGCCAGCAATATCAACACACGCAGGCCTACTGTAATCATCAGCCAAAATGTATGCGGTGTGCAGGTGATCACTTGTCTGCAAATTGCACTAAACCACGAGACTTACCAGCAACTTGTGCTCTTTGTGGTGGATCTCATCCCGCCGATTATAAGGGATGTCTGTTCTACAAAGAGTTACAAAAACAAAGATCGCCTAACGTTACTCATCCCGCCAAACAAGATAATGTAACTGTACGAGTGCCTACAACTGACGTTCGCTCATTCCCTCCACTTCCAATCAGGATGAATTACACATCTGATCACATCACGTCATCTACGGCTCAACCATCGAATCGCGACGCGCCACTACAAGTTCAGACGGACAATCAACATCAAATCTCTTACTGTCAGGTAGCCAAATCAAACTCACCAGCCACGTTTCAAACTTCATATCGAGATAATTCATCAAGCCACATAGAAAACACCATTAATCCACCTTCAGACATTGATACACAATTAACCACATTTATTACAGATATAAAATCCATGTTTACTCCTTTGTTTACTTTAATGACGCAGCTACTTCAGGTTTTAATTTCACAAAATGCCAGACAATAATGTGACATGTAATTCCTTGACCATATTACTATGGAATGCAAATGGGGTCCATCGACATTTGGCAGAATTAGAATACGTATTACATGAAAAAAGAATAGACATTTGCCTTCTCTCCGAAACTCACCTAACCTTTGGCTCACGTTTTTTTATCAAAGGGTTTACAGTCTACCGGACTGATCATCCTGCCAACCGAAGTCAGGGCGGTACTGCTATACTTATCAGATCGTCTATTCGTCAAAGTTTTTATCCGCTACAAGAACCTACAATTTACCTTCAGGCGACTGCAGCCACAATTTTCTTAAAATCGATAGAAATTAATGTAGCGGCGGTCTACGTCCCCCCAAGATTTTCCATATCGAAAGAAACTTTTGAAAACTTCTTCTCAACCCTAGGACCACACTTCATAGCCGGAGGAGATTTCAACGCAAAGAATACAATCTGGGGCTCGAGAATTACAAATCCACGTGGTAGAACGTTACTGAAATGCATCGATGATAAAAAATATAAAATTGCAACATCCAGAAAACCAACTTATTGGCCGACTTCCATAACTAAACTCCCGGACTTATTAGACATTTTTCTTCCAAATGGGCTAACTTCAATCAAATATACGGTAGCGGACTGCAGTGATTTGTCGTCTGATCATTCAGCTGTACTTTTCTCTTTGAGTTCTGAACCAATCCCTGTCCAAAAACGACCGTCATTAGCGAGTGGACTTATGAACTGGTCATATTTTCGGTCATATTTAGAAAATCATACGAATCTACGTCTTCCACTGAAGTCGCCATCTGATATTGATGAGGCAGCGGTAAATCTTCAAGCCTTAATTCAATCTGCAGCTACGTTTTCTTGTACTCCATCAAAGACGTCATCGAAGTTTGGACCAATGTATCCATTGTACATCAGACAAATGATACGGGAAAAAAGAAGGTTAAGAAGAATTTGGCAAAGGTCTCGTCTTCCTGAAGACAAAATTATTTTTAATAGATTAGCCAACAGATTAAAAAAATAAATAATAAAAATAAATTGTGAAGTTACTGAAAATAAACCTAGGAATCTATCAACCATCGACGGAACGCTTTGGAGAGCCACTAAACGCGTTACTGGACATATTTCTTTTAACTCACCACTACGCAAGGCGGACAATTCTTGGGCAAACAAGGAGGAAGAAAAAGTGGAATTATTTTCTGAACATCTTTGCAACGTTTTTAAACCCTTTGATGAAGATATCAATGCTGAAAAAGAGGCAGAAGTAGAGGATTATCTTGCCAGTCCAGTGCCCTTGTCTATTCCACTCAAGAGAATCAAATTAATTGAAGTGGAAAAAGTAATAGGTATTCTTCCGTCAAAAAGTCACCTGGTCATGACTTGATCACATCTGAAATTTTAAAAGAATTACCAAAGAAAACCTTAATATTCATCACACAAGTGTTCAATGGAATCTTACGAACATGTCATTATCCAATTCTATGGATACTATCTGAAGTGGTTCTACTATCTAATGGTTCTACAACTATTTGAAGTGGTTCTATTTGCAAAACCAGGGAAACCGTCTCATTTACCTTCATCGTACCGGCCAATAAGTCTCCTTCCGGTTATTTCTAAAGTTTTTGAGCGGCTGCTTTTAAATCGATTGACAGTAATCCTTGAGAGGAAGAAAGTTATCCCACTCCATCAGTTCGGTTTTAGGAGGGAGTACTCAACAGTGCAACAACTGCACAGAGTTGTGGATAAAATATCAGCAGGATTAGAAGAAAAAAAGTTCACCTCGGCTGTATTTCTTGATGTGACAGCTGCCTTTGATAAAGTCTGGCATGACGGATTACTTTTTAAACTTAAGAAAATTTTACCGTATTCGTACTATTTTATATTTAAATCGTTTCTTGAAGATAGGTCCTTCTTAGTCCGACAAGGGGGTACGTATTCAGACATGAAAAGCATAAAAGCCGGAGTACCACAAGGTTCTATCTTGTCACCTACTCTATATTCGATCTACACTTCTGACTTTCCTTGTACACAAAACACCTCTGTAGCGACGTTTGCGGATGATACAGCCATTTTATCACAAGATCTTTCCATACAAACGGCCACTCAAAATTTACAACATCACCTAAATTTAGTAGACAACTGGCTGAAGGACTGGAAAATGAAGGTGAATCCGGCGAAGTCTGTTCACATTACATTCACTCTAAATAAACAACCGGTGCCGTCGCTGTTCTTAAATAACGCACCTATCTCAAAAAATTCTACTGTTCGCTATCTTGGACTTCATTTCGATCAACGCATGACCTGGAAACACCACATTAAGACAAAACGACTTCAACTAAACTTACGTTTGAAACAACTGTACAGGTTTGTTCACACTAAATCACCCATACGTCTCAAACAGAAATTATTACTCTACAATTCTCTCTTAAAACCTATCTGGATGTACGGTATTCAAATTTTTGGTTGCGCAAAGCTGAGTAATTTAAAAACTATTCAAGCATTCCAGTCTAATTTTCTCCGTATAATTACCGGTTCACCATACTATGTCTCAAATTACACACTTCACAACGATTTAAAAACACCATTCATTTGCGACATCGTCAAAAATAGTTATACTAAATTCTACTCAAAATTACCAATCCATAATAATCCACTTATCAGTGATATGGCAAATCCACCAGGCTTCATTAGAAGATTAAAAAGAAGATGGAGCAGAGAGCTTCTTTAATTCTTTCTGCATGTTTATGTTGAAAAAAAAATAATAATGTGAAATATTTGTAATTTTCGTTTTGTTTTAAATGTTTTATTACTCTTGATAATAACTTTTCCGTGACAAAATGAACTTTTTTGTTTTTTTTCTTTTCATACTTTTGTATATTATTTATGTTTATTGTTATTCCAAATTTAACATTGCTGAATGTTGAATTTTATTTCCTGTCTGTTCTTGTCTGTAATTTAATATCGATGTTTTCTCATCTTTTGGTTGTTCTGTATAGTACAGTTAAAGATTCAAAATAAAGAATAAAAAAAAAATATTTTAATTAAATTCTTACATTTTGTAAATTATTAAACTGGCTAATTATAATTAAAATCTTATTTCTATATTATTAAATCAAATATTTTAATAATCTCAGCTAATAATTAAGAATCAAGTGTTAATTTATTGATGGAAGTTTTTTTATGTTTAAATGAATCAAAAGAGTGTTTAAAAGTTACAAAAAACATTTATTAAAATTTTAAAATAAAGAAATATAAAGAAGTATCTACGCAGATCATCAAATAAGTTTAAAATACGTATTTACAACACAAATTTCTGCCCATAACAGACAGGTGGAGTGTCAAATTATTTATACTCAATCTGTTCGTTGCAGGGCTAAAATAAATAGTTCTGGTTCTTATCACATGGTCACCCAATTATATGACTGAATCATTTAACAACAGAAGAGGTAGAGGTGTAAAAGACACTAATCAGAGTTATCTCATCCGAAATTAATGAATTTCACTATACAGTGTAACGATTATAAGTATTTTATCTAAATTTAATTTTGTTTCCTTAATTTTTATATTTTATTTTTACCTCGAATACTCAATTCTATTAATATGGTAGATTCTCTTTTTGTAATTTCTGTATCTCTTTTAAAATGTATAGACCTTGTGGTTATGTTATATTTTTCTTTGTTCACTAGAAATATGTCGTAGTGAATTTTATAATTCTTTTGTGTGAGGGTCTGGACAATGTTTCACCCCTCCCTCCCCTGCTTTTGTTTGAGGTCATTTACGTCTTGGGGTGTACGTGCTGTCTTGGCAGTAGACTAAATCGGATGATCGCTAGAAGTGTTCTGATTGGTTGACCAATATCGCGTGACTTTCTATGTAGTCCTGGATGCGGGTGCTGTGAAGGTTTTTCGTCCTGTTGTATCCCGACTTTGATGCAATGCGGAAGCATAAGTTGAAAGTTTAATGCCCAAAAAGGCAAAAATGAAGCGGTATCAATCTTGTTTTAATTAGCTTAGTTATGTTCAGTTTAATGTAAAGTTTAGTTTGTTCGTTTAGTTTCGTTTTTGTTGCTGTTGGCGAATTATGTAAAATTTATACACCGTTATGTTATTTCTAGGCGTGTACTTCCTTTGTATTTTTCTTGCACCCGACGCTTCGGAAATTATTGGAAAAATATATGTAGGAATCGGAAACCGAATTTGCTGGTTTTCCCGCCGGTGAGATTCAGATGGCACGTGAGCTCGCAACAGCTGGATAACGGTCGACGCCAGAAGAAGAAACCAGTGTGTGTGTAAAAGTGTCGAGTGACGAGAGACTGTTTTTCTTATGTTGTATTCTTTTTATTCTGATGTAATAATGTTCATTTTCATGTTTAAATAATAATTTGTTAAATTGACGTGTGACGAGTTTTATTTTCATCCCTTCAAATCCCACAAATTGGGGGCTCGTCCGGGATGAACTGAGTAACGAGTTTCGACACGAAACACACGACGCAATTTAGGACGCCATTTTTACGACGCTTACAACGAACCATCTTCTTTGCTGTTGCTTACGACGCTGACGACGAAACGACGTGCAGTTTTGTGAATCGACGACGTTTGGATCTAAGACGAGGATTCATTTGATTAACAAAACGTGCTTTTTGGATTTTGGGCATTTTGGCTGCAGCATTTTTTGGTGGTACAAGTGACGACGAGAGGTATAAATTGTGACGACGACGAGGGATTTTGGATGTGGTGAGAAAAGGACGAAGGCTCATCAGAAAAATAAAGGAAACGACGGAAAGGTATCGACAACCTAACCTATAAACCGGTGCGACGAAAAGAAGATTACACAGTTACCGACGGTCGATAAAACTGGAAACTACTTTACCGACTTTTGAATAAAACGACGAGATGGCGACACTAGGTGACATAACCTCAATTCTGAACAACATAAACAACTCACCAACGAAAGCAATCAAGGTTTTACATCACCTTATTTTTGGGACAATTCCAACTGACAGGAAAAATAGAAAACGACTGCGGGAGTTTACAGGATTCGAGTTTACAGCAGGTTCGATTGAGGAAGAACAGCAAAAGAAATTTATGGAGGAGACGTTTTCGGTGTCGGAGTTGTGTGTTGTGATAGGAATTTTGTGTGTTGACGCTGGCACTAAAGGGGAGATGATTGATGACATTTGTTATTACCTGACAAATTTGGACGCACTTCAAGCAAAAATAAACGACGATATCAAACAGGAAGAAGAAGACGACGAAGAAGAGGAGGATGATGAGGACGATAAAAAGAAAGTGAAGATAAAAAGGACGAGAAGAAAGGCAACAGTTCTGATGAGGAGCAGGACAAAGATGTGTCGGAGGAAATAAGGCGAAATTTGGCTGCGATGGAGTTACAAAATAGGAGGTATGAAGAGCAGCATAAATTTTCGTTGACGTTTCGTGACATAGAGGGCGCTTTGAAAACATTCAATGGCAAGGACGGATATCCGGTGAAGAAGTGGATCACTGATTTCGAAGAAACAGCAGTCTTGATGGGATGGAGTGAGCTGCAAAAGTTTGTGTTTGCAAAAAAATCACTTGAAGGTTTGGCTAAGCTTTTTGTTCAAGGTGAGCGAGGATTGACGTCTTGGTCAGCTTTGAAGAAAGCACTGAGGGACGAGTTCGATACAGCGACGAGCAGTGTGGAAATTCATAAGCTGCTAACTCAACGACGGAAGAAGCAGGACGAATCCCTCCAGGAATATTTCCTAGTGATGAAGGAGATAGCCAGCCGTGGTGACATTGAATTAGTTTCAGTGTTTCAATATGTGATTGATGGTATCGACGACGAGACAGGAGCAAAACTTCTTTTGTACGGGGCGACGAGTTCTAGGGAGTTCAAGGACAAGATGAAGAGCTACGAGTTGGCAGTGAAGTCGATGCCAAAGAAGAGCTCCAAGAACTCTAACAACGGCAATTCGCAAGGAGGTTCCAAGCACAACAACGAGAAGGATGGAAGACGCAACGACGGTGCAAGGAAGAAGGACAGAAGCGGCGAAGGAGAAAAGAAGTGCTATAATTGTGGTGATGCTGGACATAATTCGAGGAACTGTATGCACAAGGACAAGGGTAGAAGATGCTTCAACTGTAACGACTTTGGGCACATCTCCAGTGAGTGCACAAAAGAGAGGAAGCGAGACAGAAGAGGTACTGCAAGGGATGGTTCAAACATGCACAACCTGGCGACTTCGAATAGCAACCTGAAATTCAAGGAAGTCAAGCTGTGCGATCAGGAAATCAACGCCCTTATTGACTGTGGAAGTCACTACAACCTTTTGAGACAGAATATATACGAGACGATGGAAGCTCCAGGATTGCGAGAGACGAGTGTTGTTCTGTCAGGGTTCGGAGGAAGCAAGGTGTCTCCTCAAGGTTATTTCCAAACAGTCATTGAGGTCGATGAGGATGAGTTTGTGACGAACGTCTATGTAGTGTCTGGAGATGCTATGAAGATAGACATGGTGATAGGTAACGATCTTCTGGACCAGGGTGAGGTCATCTTGAGCAAGAAGGGAGTAACCATCAGGAAACAGGAAGTATCGATCATGTGCATCCAAGTAACCAATGAACCAGAGTTGGACATCGAGAATTGTGTTGACAAAGAGACGAAGAAGCAGGTAGAAGACCTAGTGGAAGGTTATGTTCCAGAAAAAACGAAGTCAACTGACGTGAAGATGAGGATCGCAGTGAAGGAAGAGCAACCAACGTTTTGCAAACCTAGACGACTATCACCAAAGGAGAAGAAGGTCGTTGATGATCAAGTCGAGGAGTGGCTAGAGAAGGATGTCATCGAACCAAGTTCGTCGGAGTATTCGAGTCAGGTGGTAGTGGTCAAAAAGAAGAACGGTGCACATCGAGTTTGCGTGGACTATCGAAGAGTAAATCGAGTAGTGGTCAAGGATCGCTATCCCATGCCGCTGATCGAGGATGTCTTGGACAAACTACAGGATGCAGCTGTATTTTGTACATTGGACCTCAAGGATGGATTTTTTCACGTAGAAGTTGAAGAGGACAGCCGACGATACCTGGCTTTTGTGACGCACACGGGACAGTACCAGTTCAAACGAGTACCTTTCGGATTTACCAATTCACCTGCAGTGTTCCAACGTTATATCAACGCCTTGTTCTGGGTGTTGATCAGGGAGAACCTGGTGTTCATCTATATGGACGACCTAATCATCCCAGCGAAGAACTTTGTTGAAGCGATTCAACGATTGGAACGTGTCTTGGGGATAGCTGCAGAGTACGGGTTAGAAATCAACTTTGCGAAGTGCCAATTCCTGAAGACGAAGGTACAGTTCCTGGGATACACTATCCAAGGTGGACAGATCCAACCATCTGAAGAGAAGGTTCTAGCCGTTCGTGACTTTCCAGAAGATGATTGCAGCGGTGCAGAGCTTTTTGGGACTGGCAAGCTACTTCAGGAAGTTCATTCCAAACTTCTCTGTCGTGGCTAAACCGCTGAGTGACCTGTTGAGAGGAAAACCTGAGTTCAAATTTGACGATGAGCAGCGACGTGCATTTAACGAGCTCAAGGATATCCTTTCTTCAGAACCAGTTTTGAGAATTTACAACCCGAAATTTGAGACGGAGCTTCACACCGACGCCAGCAAGTATGGATATGGAGCAGTGTTGTTGTAGAAGTGTCCAGACGACGAGAAGCTACATCCGGTCTCATATATGAGCAAAAAGACGACCGTTCAGGAAGAAAAATAAAGCAGTTACGAGCTGGAGATCTTGGCTGTAGTAAAAGCACTGAAGAAGTACAGAGTGTACTTGCTTGGACTGGCATTCAAGATCGTAACTGACTGTGAGGCGTTCCAAAAGACGATGCAGAAGACAGACCTAGCAGCGCGTGTGGCCAGATGGGCGATGAGCTTGGAAGAGTTTGACTATACCATCCAACACCGAGCTGGTAGCAGAATGAAACACGTCGACGCTCTAAGCAGATGTTTAGCAGTGATGTTTGGCTTCCCTGATGGTCTAACATCGAGGATCAAGATCGCACAGGAAAAAGATGACGGACTGGTAGCGATTAAAAAGATCTTGGAAGAGAAACCATACGAGGACTTCATAGTGAGAGATGGACTTCTGTTCAAATTTGTCGACGGTCAGGAGGTCTTGGCGGTTCCACGAGCGATGCACCAGGAGATCATCCGAGCGGCACACGAGAGAGGACACTATGCTGTCAAGAGGACGGAAGAAGACGTTAAGCAGGAATACTACATTCCTGACCTGGCCAACAAGGTGAAACGAGTGATCGCCAACTGTGTGAAATGTCTGGTGGTAAACAGGAAGGTGGGCAAGAAGGAAGGCCTTCTTCACCCTCTGTTCAAGGAGAGTGAACCGTTGCACACCTACCACATGGATTACATTGGACCACTCGCATCTACCAACAAGGGGTATAACCACATCCTTTGTGTAGTTGACGCCTTCACGAAGTTTGTCTGGTTATATCCAGTGAAAACGACGAAAACGGCTGAGACGATTGGAAAGATGGGATTGCAAAAGACGAACTTTGGAAACTCGGTGCAAGTGATCACCGACAAGGGGACATCGTTCACTTCCCGAGAGTTTGAGGACTACTGTGAAGCAGAAGGCATCAAACACATCGCGGTGACGACAGGACTACCCAGAGCAAATGGTCAAGTTGAAAGAGTCAACGCAACTGTTGGAACGATCATCTCCAAGCTGAGCATCGACGACCCGACGAAGTGGTACAAGGTGGTACCTGCCGTGCAACGAGCGATCAACTCCGCGTTTCAGAGGAGCATCGGAAGATCACCGTTTGAATTGTTGATGGGAACCAAGATGCGCAACAAGGACGATCTTCACATCGTCGAACTCATCGAAGAAGAGTTGGTTACCTCATTCGACGAGAAACGTGACCAGATGAGAGAAGATGCCAAGTTGCAGATCCAGAAGGTGCAAGCTGAAAATCGGAGCAACTTCAATCGACGACGAAAGGAAGCTGCAAAGTATAAGGTCGGTGATCTGGTTGCCATCAAACGCACCCAGCTGGGACCGAACCTTAAGTTGAAGACAAAGTACTTAGGACCATACCGAGTGATGAAGGCCAAGCTGAATAACACCTACGATGTCTACAAGGAAGGCGAAGACCAAGATGGACCACGGCTGACAAGTACTTGTGCTGAGTACATGAAGCCCTGGCTGGACGGGTATTCCTCATCCGAGTCGGATGAACTTCAGGACGGCCGAGTGTAGGAATCGGAAACCGAATTTGCTGGTTTTCCCGCCGGTGAGATTCAGATGGCACGTGAGCTCGCAACAGCTGGATAACGGTCGACGCCAGAAGAAGAAACCAGTGTGTGTGTAAAAGTGTCGAGTGACGAGAGACTGTTTTTCTTATGTTGTATTCTTTTTATTCTGATGTAATAATGTTCATTTTCATGTTTAAATAATAATTTGTTAAATTGACGTGTGACGAGTTTTATTTTCATCCATTCAAATCCCACATATATTTATCCTGGTATTCTGGTTCCTGAAATCCTGCAAAGGAGATTCTTTGGGGAGATCTTTCATCTAGAAGTTCATTTGGAGATTCAAAGAAAAATGGCTGAATATTACAACATTCTGGATTGATCGAAGTTAGATTTTCTCCGAAGTAAATGGATTACGAATATTTTCAATAGCCCCAGGAATTCACCCAAATTTCCGTTGTGTGAAATTGAATTATCGGGGAAGTAAAAATTTTATTTGTTATTCTTAATTGAACTTAATATTCTTGAAATAATTGTGTAACTTATAAATTTTTTAAATTAATTTTTGATATGTTGTTGGATCCACAACTTTAACTTCCATTTTATGTAGTATATTAATTCAACAAACTTAAATTTGATTTTAATAATTAAAATTCTTAGTCAACAGCATAACAGTTTTAATTTTTTTATTTTTCTTTCCCAAAGTGGCTCTTAGCCTTTTTGTGTGGTAAATATCATCTCTAGGAATTCTCATCTCCTGGAATGAAAGTTCTGAGCTGAATTAAAATGTAATTTAGGGTCCCTATAGCTCAACAGCCAGACCCTGTGGTGAATGAAGTGAATGTGTCATTTACAGAGTGGAAGATATGTGGTTTTCAGAGGGCCCGGCATGCTGATAAGCGTACTTTTCCACTCAGTGAGGAAGGCAAAGGTAAACCATCGCACTCCTCGTGTTACTTAGTAAAACCTCAAAAGGTTCAAACCAGCCTTTTGGCTGTTGACCTAAACAACAACAACACAAATTTATATTTTATTTGAAAGATTATTTTAAAAATTATCAAACAAAAAGTAATTAATATAAGTGAATTCATATTTGATTTGGTGTGCTGTTGACAGCTTGAAGAGTTTATGTGCGGTTTGAGTTATGGAATGTGTTAAGTAAATATAAAGTATAATTGTTTTATAATTCATAGTATAAAGTGACAGACAGACCTATTAAATGAAATTGAAGTGAAAGAAAATTTTAGTTAATTGAAATACGGTAAGAAATATTTAAATACAATTGGAATATTGAACGAAACTCTTAAGGCGAGCCACTGACTTCAGAAACGATACGAATTGAATAAACCGGTAAACTATTAAAATATTAATTCAATAATAGCTGAGATACACTTTATAAAATATATTTAATAATAATAATAACTAAAGTCATGTCAGACATGAGGAACTTGAATATAAATGAAGAAATGATCCAGAGACGAGAAGAGAAGACCATCCTAAAGGAGAAGAGGATAACCCAACTGCCTTTCAGAGAGAGAAGACAGCCGAATGCAGCTGTAGCAGAGAGATTGAGAGCCACCAGGTCAAGTAATATAAAATTGATGTGGGAACGAAGAAAACAACAGTGTGGTGCCACAACTAATTCCTCAAGGAACGCATATCCATGAGTGACTTGAGTGCTCCAATTGGGGCGTAAATTAAAAAAAATAAAAAAAAATAACTAAATACGATTTAAATATTCTAAATTTCATTTTTTTTAAAAATCCAGTCAGATTTAATTAAAATTTTATTTAAACCCGATGTTCTTTTGTTTTTATTTTGATTGTCATTTGTTTTGTGTTAAATAAGTTACAATTAAATAATTATTAAATGTTAAATACAGATTTCGATGAAAGAAAACAGAAAATTACTAGGCTAATTACTGCTAAACTATGCGCGGTACAAAAAACGTTCTACAACTTTATTACATTTTTACTTTCTCTTGCCTATATGAATATATAGGAAGGAAAGTATTGTTTTCATGTCGATTTTTCGAAATCGAATTTTCACCGGATGTATACGTTTTCAGACCCCCTGAACCCACACAAACATGTTTTCAGCGATTGGTCTGTGTGTGTGTGTGTGTGTGAGTGTGTGTGTGTGTGTGTATGTGTGTGTGTATGTGTGTGTGTGAACAGAATATCTCAAGGATGGAACATCGTGCGAACTTGAAACTTGAAACTTAAGTTACATACTACTACCGGACCCGACACGAACATTTTCATCAAAATCGGTCAACCGGAAGTAGTAGTTTATTCGTGTAATTTTTCACTTTTTTGTGATTTTCTCAAAAATTGGTCCTACGATTTTTTTTAAAATCGCCTGGTTTACTAAATTATTTATTCTCTACAAGATAGGGTAGGCGTCATGAGTGCTGGAATTCTTGGTGAGGGTGTTTTCTCGTAAAAACGTTGTTCTTTTAAGATTACGGCTTTAATATGCATTTTAGCGCAAAACTTTATATAATAAAAATTGTAGAGAATTTAAAATCCTACAACTTTTACTTCAAACAATTTTTTGTATAACGCTTAGTTTAGCGGTAATATGAGATTTTCTGTTTTTTTCTCACGAAGATGTGTGAAAAATTGATTTTTTTAAGATTTCGGCCTTAGTAGCCTATGTACTTTACGACAAAAGTGTATATAATTAAATTTATAGAAAATTAAAAGATCTACAACTTTTATTTTAAGCATTTTTCTCTTCAGAGCCTAGTTGAGCGTGAAAGAGTGATTTTCCGTATTTTTAAGCTAAACTAAAGTTGATTTTCATTTTGCGTCGTTCACTCATTTTTAAAATTAGGTTATGTTATTAAAATTAGTTTTTTGTTTATTTCTAATGTTTTATTACTAATGTTAGGTTTATTGTTTATTATTTGCACTGGCAAGAGAAAGTTGTGTGAGTGTTTCACACCAGATTTTTCCATTACAATGCATACTAAGGCCACAATCTTGAAAAAACCCATATTTTTCTACGAAAGCAAACCTCCCAAAAAATTTCAGAAGACATGACGTTTATAATCCTATCTTGTAGAGTATGGACAAGACGATATTTAAAAAAACGGTTACATCTGTTTTTGGGAAAATCACATAAAAGGGAAATATCACCCGAATAAACTACTTCCTACTACCTCCGATGGACCAATTTTGATGACAATGTTCGTGTACCTAATTTAAGTTTTAAGTTTCAATTTCGTACGGCATTCCGTTCTTAAGACATTTTTTTTCTCACACACAAACCAATCGTTAAAATGTTTTTTTGGATTCAGGTAGTTTGAAAACGTGTACTGTATATCAATTGAAAACTCGATTTCAAAAAAAACGACAAGAAAAAATACACTTTCCTTTCCTTTATATTCATATAGAGCAAGAGAAAGTAAAGAGAAAATAAATAGCACGTTCATCAACTCAACTAAAAAATTTATGCACAATCACCCCTATAGGCCTACATACTGAAATCACGAGATTGCCTTTTGCGTATGTATGGGCTGCGAGGAGGGAAGTGAAATATTTGCAGTGCTGCCAACCTCAACAGTGAGACACGACTCGTACATTTCACTACCGTCCAGTTTCTAGATACATTTTGTAAGCTGTGGTTTATTCCTAGAAAATGTTTTCTTCATAAGCCTTATAAGAAATAAATGTCACCTGTAGCCTAATGCAGGATGATTCACGAAGATATGCAGAAACTTTAGGAGCTCATTGTACATGTAAAAATAATGAAAAAAGTTCATATAAACATGGGTCCGGAAATGCTTCGTTTCCGAGTTACGGCTAGCGAAAGTTTCGCCTGGATTTCAGCTCACCAGGTGAAATGATGTCTTCCTGGAATTCTGGTAAGGTAGATTAAGGTGCGAATTCAATCATTTCTTATGGTTTTTGATCTGATAAATTAAATAAAACAGGTCCCAGAACTGTAAGTTAAATAGTTTTTAAGAAAACCAGTGTCAAATGCAAAAAATGGAGTGAAAAACACATTTTTTCATCTTTGGGGAAGAATAACTTTGTTATTTCACCAAGAAACCGTTAAAATTTTTCAATAAAACATGTAGAAAATTTTATTCTGAACAAACCGGTGTAAATTAAGTACACAGAAAGCGAATAAGTGTTTGATTAAATGAATTTTTATTCATAAGAGTACAAAGTAAAATTAACCGGAAAAACTAAGATAAAAAAAATGTGTTTTTTTCACTCCATTTTTTGCATTTGACACTGGTTTTCTCAAAAACTATTCGCTTTCTGTGTACTTAATTTACACCGGTTTGTTCAGAATAAAATTTGCTACATGTTTTATTGACAAATTTTAACTGTTTCTTGGTGAAATAACAAAGTTATTCTTGCCCAAAGATGAAAAAATGTGTTTTACACTCCATTTTTTGCATTTGACACTGGTTTTCTTAAAAACTATTTAACTTACAGTTCTGGGACCTGTTTTATTCAATTTATCAGATCAAAAACCATAAGAAATGATTGAATTCGCACCTTAATCTACCTTACCAGAATTCCAGGAAGACCTCATTTCACCTGGTGAGCTGAAATCCAGGCGAAACTTTCGCTAGCCGTAACTCGGAAACGAAGCATTTCCGGACCCATGTTTATATGAACTTTTTTCATTATTTTTACATGTAAAATGGGCTCCCAAAGTTTCTGCATATCTTCGTGAATTACCCTGTATTGCCTATAGCTTAATTAAATGACTAGAAATGTTTGATTTACTGTAATTACGAATAAATCGCCTTCTTTACTATTGCTGTCATCGGCGTTTTCATTGTAAGTCTTTCTAGTATCTACCTAACCGTTTTCTTTTTTTTACCAGGTGTTATCAGAACTGTTAAAGAATAGCTTTTTCAAGCCCTTAATTTCCTTCTTTATTTTTCGAATTGTGGAAAGAAAAGCATCACAGTTGTTAACCGCTCGCTCACTGCTTTTGTTAAAAAGCACGAATAGGCATTTTCGTTTAGTTTCAACTTCATAACATTTTATAATATTGGATATTAGATTTTGTTCAGCACTGTGAATAGTTCGACCACGTTTTCGAGAAACCGACATATTTTTCTTCTTTTTTCTTCTTTTTTCTTGCAACCAGGAGACTCCAAAGGAAGTATAGGACAAGTCAAGATAAAACTGATAAACTGGAAGTTTATCACCAATGATGAATTCATCACTTACCACCAAAAAAATTGTTTTTGTTACTGCTTACTTCAGTAGGCTCGTCATGAACCCCATTGAATCAAATATCACACAAAATTAAAAAGAAAAAATCAAACAATGATAAATTCATCACTTACCAATAATTTTTTCCTGCTACTGCTTAACTCAGTAGGCTTGTCATGAACCCCTTTGTATCAAATAGTACACAATATTTGTTTTTAATTAGAAGTTAAATACTTTCCAATCAAAACTATTTAGAAAGGAATTCGTGCACACTGTGAAATATTTCATCAATAAAATATTGTTTTAGCTTTTTTTTTTAAAATGACTTAAATTGTCATAACTTTTTAAACCTTTTGGCAATTTATTGATGTATTTTCTACCTGCATAAGTTGGTTTTGTTCAAACAATTTAGTGTTGTGATTGTAACAAACAATTAACCTACAAAAGTTTCCGCGATATGCTCTGGGTATAGTATAAGTTGTTATGTTTGTCGTACTGAAATTAAAGGCGTCGCGCATGCGCACTGATGCTTTTCCCCCTTTACCCCTCGTTACAAACAAGGGAAAACTCGTGACTCAAGTTACTATAGGCCCTACCTATTTATTTGCAATAAAAAAGATTCATCGTGCAAAATTATGGATTAACAATTTTATAATTGAAATAGGGATTACAGGCTAACAAATTATGATGAAATTTTATTGAGGGATTTGAGAAATGGTAAATTTTGACAGAGTAAAGAAAAAAACGCATTCATGTCGAGTAAAACTACATTACAGTTTCATTTGAATCGGATGCGTCTATGCGTGTATAATCCTTTGGTGAAAAAAACTCATTTACTGACTCAGCAGTAAAGTTAAATATAGATGGTGAATAAAACAGGAAACATATTTCCTCGTAATTGGATTTACGATAATTTTAAATGTCCATTTTATTTGTCTGTACACTCTAATTAAATCGTTTTTGAAAGCAACTCATCTAATAAAATCGGCACGTTAATCAGTTGCATTCAAATCTCATTTTGTACGTGCGTTATTGATTTGCCGACACGTGTTTCAATTCATACTTTAATTAATACAAAAATCTGGTGTGAAACACTCACACAACTTTCTCTTGCCAGTGCAAATAATTAACAATAAACCTAACATTAGTAATAAAACATTAGAAATAAACACACAAACTAACCTCAAAAAACATTAGTGAAATACACAAAATTAAAATCGACCTCAGTTTGGCTTTAAAATACGGAAAATCGCTCATTCACACTAAACTAGGAACTGTAGAAAAAAATGCTTAAAATAAAAGTTGTAGATCTTTTAATTTTCTATAAATTTTATTATATACACTTTTGTCGTAAAATGCATTCTAAGGCCTAACTCTTAAAAAAATAGATTTTTCACACGTTTTCGTGAGAAAAAAACAGAAAATTGCTAATTACCGCTAAACTAAGCGTTATACAAAAAAATGTTCGAAATAAAAGTTATAGAATTTTACATTCTCTACAACTTTTATTATATAACGTTTTGCGCTAAAATGCATATTAAAGCCGCAATCTTAAAAAGAAAATGTTTTTACGTAAAAACAGCCTCACGCAGAATTTCAGCAAACATGGCGCCTACCCTATCTTGTAGAGAATAAAAAATTTAGTAAACCAGGCGATTTAAAAAAAATCGTAGGACCAGTTTTTGAGAAAATCACAAAAAAGTGAAAAATTATACGAATAAACTACTACTTCCGGTTGACAGATTTTGATGAAAATGTTCGTGTCGGGTCCGGTAAGGGTATGTAACTTAAGTTTCAAGTTCGTACGACGTTCCGTTCTTGAGATATTTTGCACACACACACACACACACACACACACACACACACACACACGCACACACACACACAGACCAATCGCTAAAAACATGTTTGTGTGGGTTCAGGGGGTCTGAAAACGTATAGATCCGGTGAAAACTCGATTTCTTTAAAATCGACATGAAAACAATACTTTCCTTCCTATATATTCATATAGGCAAGAGAAAGTAAAAATGGTCACAACAGGCAGGTGAAGTGTTCAATTATTTGCTCTCGATCTGGTAATTCCAGGGCTACAACAATTCTATCTCTTATCACTGTGTTTGCCGGCCGCGTTGGCGATGTTGGTAACGTGCTCGCCTCTCATCACGCGGTCTTGGGTTCGAATCCCACTCGGGCATGGCATTTTTTTCATACGTTACAAAAAATTCATTTCATCCTTCACCGTCTGCATTAGCAGCAATTTGCAAAACAGTCGGACGTTAAACCAAAAAAAAAAAAAAAAAAAAAAAAAAAATTATCACTGTGTTGTTTAGGTCAATAGCCGAAAGGCTGGTTTAAACGTGTAGAGGTTTTACTAAGTAAAAATGAGGAGTAAGGTGGTTTACCAATGCCTTCTTCACTGAGTTGAAAGAGTATGCTTATCAGCATGCCAGGCCCTCCGAAAAACACTCACTTTCCACCCTGCAAATGACACCTTTACTTCATTCACCACAGGGTCCAACTGTATAGTGAAATTCATTACTCTCAAAGGAGATAACTGTGATTAGTGTCACAGTACACCTCTACCTCTTCTCTTATTAAATAGTTCAGTCATATAAGTGGCTGACTATGTGATAAGAAACAGAAATATTTTTTTAGCCCTGGACGAAACAGATAGAGTGCAATTAAAATAACACTCCTCCTGCCCGTTTTGGGCATATCTTATCACATGGCCACTCAATTATAATGACTGAAGCATTGAACAACAGAAGAGGTACAGGTGTACTGTGACAATTTACTATTTTTTAGCGTTGATGAGCTCTCTTTACGTACGCCTTGGCCTCTACCCTCTTCGTAGCTAGCCAATGACTTTCCAGTAATGTTGTCAAAACTTGCTCTCATTTTTTTTACTTTCTCTTGCCTATATGAATATATAGGAAGGAAAGTATTGTTTTCATGTCGAGTTTTAGAAATCGAGTTTTCACCGGATCTATACGTTTTCAGACCCCCTGAACCCAAAAAAACATGTTTTCAGCGATTGGTCTGTGTGTGTGTGTGAACAGAACATCTCAAGAACGGAACATTGTACGAACTTGAAACTTGAAACTTAAGTTACATACCACTACCGGACCCGACATGAACATTTTCATCAAAATCGGTCAACCGGAAGTAGTAGTTTATTCGTATAATTTTTCACTTTTTTGCGATTTTCTCAAAAACTGGTCCTACGTTTTTTTTAAAAATCGCCTGGTCTACTCAATTTTTTATTCTCTACAAGATAGGGTAGGCGCCATGTTTGCTGAAATTCTGCGTGAGGCTGTCTTTACGTAAAAACATTTTATTTTTAATATTGCGGCTTTAATTTGCATTTTAGCGCAAAACGTTATATAATAAAAGTTGTAGAAAATATAAAATTCTACAACTTTTATTTCAAACATTTTTTTGTATAACGCTTAGTTTAGCGGTAATACGCACTCTGATATGTG
>JAQMRL010000072.1:0-128450 GCA_035578175.1 Catonia carolina | reverse complement strand
CACATATCAGAGTGCGTTCGCTCCCGTATGGAATGTTCGGTAGCAGGCGGACTCGCCTAGTAGGGCCGACCGCTCGGGCCCTGCACTCATCATGCCATACGGAAAAAAAAAAACGGTTTTTGGCTTGTAGCGGCTGAACCTTTAGTCCGATCGCGCCGGGACCGCGCCAGTTAGATGCGCCGTTGTAAAATCTTTCAAATGAGACCTAGCCAGGGCTTCTAGCTCCTTCCGTTCGGCCGCTACAAGCCAAAAACCGTTTTTTTTTCCGTATGAGATGATTGCTCCCGTATGAAATGTTAGGTATCGGGCGGCCTCGCCTAGTAGCCGAGCGCTCGGGCCCGGCACTGATCATGCCATACGAGAAATTTTTCGTATGAGATGATCGCTCCCGTATGGAATGTTCGGTAGCAGGCGGACTCGCCTAGTAGGGCCGACCGCTCGGGCCCTGCACTCATCATGCCATACGGAAAAAAAAAACGGTTTTTGGCTTGTAGCGGCTGAACCTTTAGTCCGATCGCGCCGGGACCGCGCCAGTTAGATGCGCCGTTGTAAAATCTTTCAAATGAGACCTAGCCAGGGCTTCTAGCTCCTTCCGTTCGGCCGCTACAAGCCAAAAACCGTTTTTTTTTCCGTATGAGATGATTGCTCCCGTATGAAATGTTAGGTATCGGGCGGCCTCGCCTAGTAGCCGAGCGCTCGGGCCCGGCACTGATCATGCCATACGAGAAATTTTTCGTATGAGATGATCGCTCCCGTATGGAATGTTCGGTAGCAGGCGGACTCGCCTAGTAGGGCCGACCGCTCGGGCCCTGCACTCATCATGCCATACGGAAAAAAAAAACGGTTTTTGGCTTGTAGCGGCTGAACCTTTAGTCCGATCGCGCCGGGACCGCGCCAGTTAGATGCGCCGTTGTAAAATCTTTCAAATGAGACCTAGCCAGGGCTTCTAGCTCCTTCCGTTCGGCCGCTACAAGCCAAAAACCGTTTTTTTTTCCGTATGAGATGATTGCTCCCGTATGAAATGTTAGGTATCGGGCGGCCTCGCCTAGTAGCCGAGCGCTCGGGCCCGGCACTGATCATGCCATACGAGAAATTTTTCGTATGAGATGATCGCTCCCGTATGGAATGTTCGGTAGCAGGCGGACTCGCCTAGTAGGGCCGACCGCTCGGGCCCTGCACTCATCATGCCATACGGAAAAAAAAAACGGTTTTTGGCTTGTAGCGGCTGAACCTTTAGTCCGATCGCGCCGGGACCGCGCCAGTTAGATGCGCCGTTGTAAAATCTTTCAAATGAGACCTAGCCAGGGCTTCTAGCTCCTTCCGTTCGGCCGCTACAAGCCAAAAACCGTTTTTTTTTCCGTATGAGATGATTGCTCCCGTATGAAATGTTAGGTATCGGGCGGCCTCGCCTAGTAGCCGAGCGCTCGGGCCCGGCACTGATCATGCCATACGAGAAATTTTTCGTATGAGATGATCGCTCCCGTATGGAATGTTCGGTAGCAGGCGGACTCGCCTAGTAGGGCCGACCGCTCGGGCCCTGCACTCATCATGCCATACGGAAAAAAAAAACGGTTTTTGGCTTGTAGCGGCTGAACCTTTAGTCCGATCGCGCCGGGACCGCGCCAGTTAGATGCGCCGTTGTAAAATCTTTCAAATGAGACCTAGCCAGGGCTTCTAGCTCCTTCCGTTCGGCCGCTACAAGCCAAAAACCGTTTTTTTTTCCGTATGAGATGATTGCTCCCGTATGAAATGTTAGGTATCGGGCGGCCTCGCCTAGTAGCCGAGCGCTCGGGCCCGGCACTGATCATGCCATACGAGAAATTTTTCGTATGAGATGATCGCTCCCGTATGGAATGTTCGGTAGCAGGCGGACTCGCCTAGTAGGGCCGACCGCTCGGGCCCTGCACTCATCATGCCATACGGAAAAAAAAAACGGTTTTTGGCTTGTAGCGGCTGAACCTTTAGTCCGATCGCGCCGGGACCGCGCCAGTTAGATGCGCCGTTGTAAAATCTTTCAAATGAGACCTAGCCAGGGCTTCTAGCTCCTTCCGTTCGGCCGCTACAAGCCAAAAACCGTTTTTTTTTCCGTATGAGATGATTGCTCCCGTATGAAATGTTAGGTATCGGGCGGCCTCGCCTAGTAGCCGAGCGCTCGGGCCCGGCACTGATCATGCCATACGAGAAATTTTTCGTATGAGATGATCGCTCCCGTATGGAATGTTCGGTAGCAGGCGGACTCGCCTAGTAGGGCCGACCGCTCGGGCCCTGCACTCATCATGCCATACGGAAAAAAAAAACGGTTTTTGGCTTGTAGCGGCTGAACCTTTAGTCCGATCGCGCCGGGACCGCGCCAGTTAGATGCGCCGTTGTAAAATCTTTCAAATGAGACCTAGCCAGGGCTTCTAGCTCCTTCCGTTCGGCCGCTACAAGCCAAAAACCGTTTTTTTTTCCGTATGAGATGATTGCTCCCGTATGAAATGTTAGGTATCGGGCGGCCTCGCCTAGTAGCCGAGCGCTCGGGCCCGGCACTGATCATGCCATACGAGAAATTTTTCGTATGAGATGATCGCTCCCGTATGGAATGTTCGGTAGCAGGCGGACTCGCCTAGTAGGGCCGACCGCTCGGGCCCTGCACTCATCATGCCATACGGAAAAAAAAAACGGTTTTTGGCTTGTAGCGGCTGAACCTTTAGTCCGATCGCGCCGGGACCGCGCCAGTTAGATGCGCCGTTGTAAAATCTTTCAAATGAGACCTAGCCAGGGCTTCTAGCTCCTTCCGTTCGGCCGCTACAAGCCAAAAACCGTTTTTTTTTCCGTATGAGATGATTGCTCCCGTATGAAATGTTAGGTATCGGGCGGCCTCGCCTAGTAGCCGAGCGCTCGGGCCCGGCACTGATCATGCCATACGAGAAATTTTTCGTATGAGATGATCGCTCCCGTATGGAATGTTCGGTAGCAGGCGGACTCGCCTAGTAGGGCCGACCGCTCGGGCCCTGCACTCATCATGCCATACGGAAAAAAAAAACGGTTTTTGGCTTGTAGCGGCTGAACCTTTAGTCCGATCGCGCCGGGACCGCGCCAGTTAGATGCGCCGTTGTAAAATCTTTCAAATGAGACCTAGCCAGGGCTTCTAGCTCCTTCCGTTCGGCCGCTACAAGCCAAAAACCGTTTTTTTTTCCGTATGAGATGATTGCTCCCGTATGAAATGTTAGGTATCGGGCGGCCTCGCCTAGTAGCCGAGCGCTCGGGCCCGGCACTGATCATGCCATACGAGAAATTTTTCGTATGAGATGATCGCTCCCGTATGGAATGTTCGGTAGCAGGCGGACTCGCCTAGTAGGGCCGACCGCTCGGGCCCTGCACTCATCATGCCATACGGAAAAAAAAAACGGTTTTTGGCTTGTAGCGGCTGAACCTTTAGTCCGATCGCGCCGGGACCGCGCCAGTTAGATGCGCCGTTGTAAAATCTTTCAAATGAGACCTAGCCAGGGCTTCTAGCTCCTTCCGTTCGGCCGCTACAAGCCAAAAACCGTTTTTTTTTCCGTATGAGATGATTGCTCCCGTATGAAATGTTAGGTATCGGGCGGCCTCGCCTAGTAGCCGAGCGCTCGGGCCCGGCACTGATCATGCCATACGAGAAATTTTTCGTATGAGATGATCGCTCCCGTATGGAATGTTCGGTAGCAGGCGGACTCGCCTAGTAGGGCCGACCGCTCGGGCCCTGCACTCATCATGCCATACGGAAAAAAAAAACGGTTTTTGGCTTGTAGCGGCTGAACCTTTAGTCCGATCGCGCCGGGACCGCGCCAGTTAGATGCGCCGTTGTAAAATCTTTCAAATGAGACCTAGCCAGGGCTTCTAGCTCCTTCCGTTCGGCCGCTACAAGCCAAAAACCGTTTTTTTTTTCCGTATGAGATGATTGCTCCCGTATGAAATGTTAGGTATCGGGCGGCCTCGCCTAGTAGCCGAGCGCTCGGGCCCGGCACTGATCATGCCATACGAGAAATTTTTCGTATGAGATGATCGCTCCCGTATGGAATGTTCGGTAGCAGGCGGACTCGCCTAGTAGGGCCGACCGCTCGGGCCCTGCACTCATCATGCCATACGGAAAAAAAAAACGGTTTTTGGCTTGTAGCGGCTGAACCTTTAGTCCGATCGCGCCGGGACCGCGCCAGTTAGATGCGCCGTTGTAAAATCTTTCAAATGAGACCTAGCCAGGGCTTCTAGCTCCTTCCGTTCGGCCGCTACAAGCCAAAAACCGTTTTTTTTTCCGTATGAGATGATTGCTCCCGTATGAAATGTTAGGTATCGGGCGGCCTCGCCTAGTAGCCGAGCGCTCGGGCCCGGCACTGATCATGCCATACGAGAAATTTTTCGTATGAGATGATCGCTCCCGTATGGAATGTTCGGTAGCAGGCGGACTCGCCTAGTAGGGCCGACCGCTCGGGCCCTGCACTCATCATGCCATACGGAAAAAAAAAACGGTTTTTGGCTTGTAGCGGCTGAACCTTTAGTCCGATCGCGCCGGGACCGCGCCAGTTAGATGCGCCGTTGTAAAATCTTTCAAATGAGACCTAGCCAGGGCTTCTAGCTCCTTCCGTTCGGCCGCTACAAGCCAAAAACCGTTTTTTTTTCCGTATGAGATGATTGCTCCCGTATGAAATGTTAGGTATCGGGCGGCCTCGCCTAGTAGCCGAGCGCTCGGGCCCGGCACTGATCATGCCATACGAGAAATTTTTCGTATGAGATGATCGCTCCCGTATGGAATGTTCGGTAGCAGGCGGACTCGCCTAGTAGGGCCGACCGCTCGGGCCCTGCACTCATCATGCCATACGGAAAAAAAAAACGGTTTTTGGCTTGTAGCGGCTGAACCTTTAGTCCGATCGCGCCGGGACCGCGCCAGTTAGATGCGCCGTTGTAAAATCTTTCAAATGAGACCTAGCCAGGGCTTCTAGCTCCTTCCGTTCGGCCGCTACAAGCCAAAAACCGTTTTTTTTTCCGTATGAGATGATTGCTCCCGTATGAAATGTTAGGTATCGGGCGGCCTCGCCTAGTAGCCGAGCGCTCGGGCCCGGCACTGATCATGCCATACGAGAAATTTTTCGTATGAGATGATCGCTCCCGTATGGAATGTTCGGTAGCAGGCGGACTCGCCTAGTAGGGCCGACCGCTCGGGCCCTGCACTCATCATGCCATACGGAAAAAAAAAACGGTTTTTGGCTTGTAGCGGCTGAACCTTTAGTCCGATCGCGCCGGGACCGCGCCAGTTAGATGCGCCGTTGTAAAATCTTTCAAATGAGACCTAGCCAGGGCTTCTAGCTCCTTCCGTTCGGCCGCTACAAGCCAAAAACCGTTTTTTTTTCCGTATGAGATGATTGCTCCCGTATGAAATGTTAGGTATCGGGCGGCCTCGCCTAGTAGCCGAGCGCTCGGGCCCGGCACTGATCATGCCATACGAGAAATTTTTCGTATGAGATGATCGCTCCCGTATGGAATGTTCGGTAGCAGGCGGACTCGCCTAGTAGGGCCGACCGCTCGGGCCCTGCACTCATCATGCCATACGGAAAAAAAAAACGGTTTTTGGCTTGTAGCGGCTGAACCTTTAGTCCGATCGCGCCGGGACCGCGCCAGTTAGATGCGCCGTTGTAAAATCTTTCAAATGAGACCTAGCCAGGGCTTCTAGCTCCTTCCGTTCGGCCGCTACAAGCCAAAAACCGTTTTTTTTTCCGTATGAGATGATTGCTCCCGTATGAAATGTTAGGTATCGGGCGGCCTCGCCTAGTAGCCGAGCGCTCGGGCCCGGCACTGATCATGCCATACGAGAAATTTTTCGTATGAGATGATCGCTCCCGTATGGAATGTTCGGTAGCAGGCGGACTCGCCTAGTAGGGCCGACCGCTCGGGCCCTGCACTCATCATGCCATACGGAAAAAAAAAACGGTTTTTGGCTTGTAGCGGCTGAACCTTTAGTCCGATCGCGCCGGGACCGCGCCAGTTAGATGCGCCGTTGTAAAATCTTTCAAATGAGACCTAGCCAGGGCTTCTAGCTCCTTCCGTTCGGCCGCTACAAGCCAAAAACCGTTTTTTTTTCCGTATGAGATGATTGCTCCCGTATGAAATGTTAGGTATCGGGCGGCCTCGCCTAGTAGCCGAGCGCTCGGGCCCGGCACTGATCATGCCATACGAGAAATTTTTCGTATGAGATGATCGCTCCCGTATGGAATGTTCGGTAGCAGGCGGACTCGCCTAGTAGGGCCGACCGCTCGGGCCCTGCACTCATCATGCCATACGGAAAAAAAAAACGGTTTTTGGCTTGTAGCGGCTGAACCTTTAGTCCGATCGCGCCGGGACCGCGCCAGTTAGATGCGCCGTTGTAAAATCTTTCAAATGAGACCTAGCCAGGGCTTCTAGCTCCTTCCGTTCGGCCGCTACAAGCCAAAAACCGTTTTTTTTTCCGTATGAGATGATTGCTCCCGTATGAAATGTTAGGTATCGGGCGGCCTCGCCTAGTAGCCGAGCGCTCGGGCCCGGCACTGATCATGCCATACGAGAAATTTTTCGTATGAGATGATCGCTCCCGTATGGAATGTTCGGTAGCAGGCGGACTCGCCTAGTAGGGCCGACCGCTCGGGCCCTGCACTCATCATGCCATACGGAAAAAAAAAACGGTTTTTGGCTTGTAGCGGCTGAACCTTTAGTCCGATCGCGCCGGGACCGCGCCAGTTAGATGCGCCGTTGTAAAATCTTTCAAATGAGACCTAGCCAGGGCTTCTAGCTCCTTCCGTTCGGCCGCTACAAGCCAAAAACCGTTTTTTTTTCCGTATGAGATGATTGCTCCCGTATGAAATGTTAGGTATCGGGCGGCCTCGCCTAGTAGCCGAGCGCTCGGGCCCGGCACTGATCATGCCATACGAGAAATTTTTCGTATGAGATGATCGCTCCCGTATGGAATGTTCGGTAGCAGGCGGACTCGCCTAGTAGGGCCGACCGCTCGGGCCCTGCACTCATCATGCCATACGGAAAAAAAAAACGGTTTTTGGCTTGTAGCGGCTGAACCTTTAGTCCGATCGCGCCGGGACCGCGCCAGTTAGATGCGCCGTTGTAAAATCTTTCAAATGAGACCTAGCCAGGGCTTCTAGCTCCTTCCGTTCGGCCGCTACAAGCCAAAAACCGTTTTTTTTTTCCGTATGAGATGATTGCTCCCGTATGAAATGTTAGGTATCGGGCGGCCTCGCCTAGTAGCCGAGCGCTCGGGCCCGGCACTGATCATGCCATACGAGAAATTTTTCGTATGAGATGATCGCTCCCGTATGGAATGTTCGGTAGCAGGCGGACTCGCCTAGTAGGGCCGACCGCTCGGGCCCTGCACTCATCATGCCATACGGAAAAAAAAAACGGTTTTTGGCTTGTAGCGGCTGAACCTTTAGTCCGATCGCGCCGGGACCGCGCCAGTTAGATGCGCCGTTGTAAAATCTTTCAAATGAGACCTAGCCAGGGCTTCTAGCTCCTTCCGTTCGGCCGCTACAAGCCAAAAACCGTTTTTTTTTCCGTATGAGATGATTGCTCCCGTATGAAATGTTAGGTATCGGGCGGCCTCGCCTAGTAGCCGAGCGCTCGGGCCCGGCACTGATCATGCCATACGAGAAATTTTTCGTATGAGATGATCGCTCCCGTATGGAATGTTCGGTAGCAGGCGGACTCGCCTAGTAGGGCCGACCGCTCGGGCCCTGCACTCATCATGCCATACGGAAAAAAAAAACGGTTTTTGGCTTGTAGCGGCTGAACCTTTAGTCCGATCGCGCCGGGACCGCGCCAGTTAGATGCGCCGTTGTAAAATCTTTCAAATGAGACCTAGCCAGGGCTTCTAGCTCCTTCCGTTCGGCCGCTACAAGCCAAAAACCGTTTTTTTTTCCGTATGAGATGATTGCTCCCGTATGAAATGTTAGGTATCGGGCGGCCTCGCCTAGTAGCCGAGCGCTCGGGCCCGGCACTGATCATGCCATACGAGAAATTTTTCGTATGAGATGATCGCTCCCGTATGGAATGTTCGGTAGCAGGCGGACTCGCCTAGTAGGGCCGACCGCTCGGGCCCTGCACTCATCATGCCATACGGAAAAAAAAAACGGTTTTTGGCTTGTAGCGGCTGAACCTTTAGTCCGATCGCGCCGGGACCGCGCCAGTTAGATGCGCCGTTGTAAAATCTTTCAAATGAGACCTAGCCAGGGCTTCTAGCTCCTTCCGTTCGGCCGCTACAAGCCAAAAACCGTTTTTTTTTCCGTATGAGATGATTGCTCCCGTATGAAATGTTAGGTATCGGGCGGCCTCGCCTAGTAGCCGAGCGCTCGGGCCCGGCACTGATCATGCCATACGAGAAATTTTTCGTATGAGATGATCGCTCCCGTATGGAATGTTCGGTAGCAGGCGGACTCGCCTAGTAGGGCCGACCGCTCGGGCCCTGCACTCATCATGCCATACGGAAAAAAAAAACGGTTTTTGGCTTGTAGCGGCTGAACCTTTAGTCCGATCGCGCCGGGACCGCGCCAGTTAGATGCGCCGTTGTAAAATCTTTCAAATGAGACCTAGCCAGGGCTTCTAGCTCCTTCCGTTCGGCCGCTACAAGCCAAAAACCGTTTTTTTTTTCCGTATGAGATGATTGCTCCCGTATGAAATGTTAGGTATCGGGCGGCCTCGCCTAGTAGCCGAGCGCTCGGGCCCGGCACTGATCATGCCATACGAGAAATTTTTCGTATGAGATGATCGCTCCCGTATGGAATGTTCGGTAGCAGGCGGACTCGCCTAGTAGGGCCGACCGCTCGGGCCCTGCACTCATCATGCCATACGGAAAAAAAAAACGGTTTTTGGCTTGTAGCGGCTGAACCTTTAGTCCGATCGCGCCGGGACCGCGCCAGTTAGATGCGCCGTTGTAAAATCTTTCAAATGAGACCTAGCCAGGGCTTCTAGCTCCTTCCGTTCGGCCGCTACAAGCCAAAAACCGTTTTTTTTTCCGTATGAGATGATTGCTCCCGTATGAAATGTTAGGTATCGGGCGGCCTCGCCTAGTAGCCGAGCGCTCGGGCCCGGCACTGATCATGCCATACGAGAAATTTTTCGTATGAGATGATCGCTCCCGTATGGAATGTTCGGTAGCAGGCGGACTCGCCTAGTAGGGCCGACCGCTCGGGCCCTGCACTCATCATGCCATACGGAAAAAAAAAACGGTTTTTGGCTTGTAGCGGCTGAACCTTTAGTCCGATCGCGCCGGGACCGCGCCAGTTAGATGCGCCGTTGTAAAATCTTTCAAATGAGACCTAGCCAGGGCTTCTAGCTCCTTCCGTTCGGCCGCTACAAGCCAAAAACCGTTTTTTTTTCCGTATGAGATGATTGCTCCCGTATGAAATGTTAGGTATCGGGCGGCCTCGCCTAGTAGCCGAGCGCTCGGGCCCGGCACTGATCATGCCATACGAGAAATTTTTCGTATGAGATGATCGCTCCCGTATGGAATGTTCGGTAGCAGGCGGACTCGCCTAGTAGGGCCGACCGCTCGGGCCCTGCACTCATCATGCCATACGGAAAAAAAAAACGGTTTTTGGCTTGTAGCGGCTGAACCTTTAGTCCGATCGCGCCGGGACCGCGCCAGTTAGATGCGCCGTTGTAAAATCTTTCAAATGAGACCTAGCCAGGGCTTCTAGCTCCTTCCGTTCGGCCGCTACAAGCCAAAAACCGTTTTTTTTTCCGTATGAGATGATTGCTCCCGTATGAAATGTTAGGTATCGGGCGGCCTCGCCTAGTAGCCGAGCGCTCGGGCCCGGCACTGATCATGCCATACGAGAAATTTTTCGTATGAGATGATCGCTCCCGTATGGAATGTTCGGTAGCAGGCGGACTCGCCTAGTAGGGCCGACCGCTCGGGCCCTGCACTCATCATGCCATACGGAAAAAAAAAACGGTTTTTGGCTTGTAGCGGCTGAACCTTTAGTCCGATCGCGCCGGGACCGCGCCAGTTAGATGCGCCGTTGTAAAATCTTTCAAATGAGACCTAGCCAGGGCTTCTAGCTCCTTCCGTTCGGCCGCTACAAGCCAAAAACCGTTTTTTTTTCCGTATGAGATGATTGCTCCCGTATGAAATGTTAGGTATCGGGCGGCCTCGCCTAGTAGCCGAGCGCTCGGGCCCGGCACTGATCATGCCATACGAGAAATTTTTCGTATGAGATGATCGCTCCCGTATGGAATGTTCGGTAGCAGGCGGACTCGCCTAGTAGGGCCGACCGCTCGGGCCCTGCACTCATCATGCCATACGGAAAAAAAAAACGGTTTTTGGCTTGTAGCGGCTGAACCTTTAGTCCGATCGCGCCGGGACCGCGCCAGTTAGATGCGCCGTTGTAAAATCTTTCAAATGAGACCTAGCCAGGGCTTCTAGCTCCTTCCGTTCGGCCGCTACAAGCCAAAAACCGTTTTTTTTTCCGTATGAGATGATTGCTCCCGTATGAAATGTTAGGTATCGGGCGGCCTCGCCTAGTAGCCGAGCGCTCGGGCCCGGCACTGATCATGCCATACGAGAAATTTTTCGTATGAGATGATCGCTCCCGTATGGAATGTTCGGTAGCAGGCGGACTCGCCTAGTAGGGCCGACCGCTCGGGCCCTGCACTCATCATGCCATACGGAAAAAAAAAACGGTTTTTGGCTTGTAGCGGCTGAACCTTTAGTCCGATCGCGCCGGGACCGCGCCAGTTAGATGCGCCGTTGTAAAATCTTTCAAATGAGACCTAGCCAGGGCTTCTAGCTCCTTCCGTTCGGCCGCTACAAGCCAAAAACCGTTTTTTTTTCCGTATGAGATGATTGCTCCCGTATGAAATGTTAGGTATCGGGCGGCCTCGCCTAGTAGCCGAGCGCTCGGGCCCGGCACTGATCATGCCATACGAGAAATTTTTCGTATGAGATGATCGCTCCCGTATGGAATGTTCGGTAGCAGGCGGACTCGCCTAGTAGGGCCGACCGCTCGGGCCCTGCACTCATCATGCCATACGGAAAAAAAAAACGGTTTTTGGCTTGTAGCGGCTGAACCTTTAGTCCGATCGCGCCGGGACCGCGCCAGTTAGATGCGCCGTTGTAAAATCTTTCAAATGAGACCTAGCCAGGGCTTCTAGCTCCTTCCGTTCGGCCGCTACAAGCCAAAAACCGTTTTTTTTTCCGTATGAGATGATTGCTCCCGTATGAAATGTTAGGTATCGGGCGGCCTCGCCTAGTAGCCGAGCGCTCGGGCCCGGCACTGATCATGCCATACGAGAAATTTTTCGTATGAGATGATCGCTCCCGTATGGAATGTTCGGTAGCAGGCGGACTCGCCTAGTAGGGCCGACCGCTCGGGCCCTGCACTCATCATGCCATACGGAAAAAAAAAACGGTTTTTGGCTTGTAGCGGCTGAACCTTTAGTCCGATCGCGCCGGGACCGCGCCAGTTAGATGCGCCGTTGTAAAATCTTTCAAATGAGACCTAGCCAGGGCTTCTAGCTCCTTCCGTTCGGCCGCTACAAGCCAAAAACCGTTTTTTTTTCCGTATGAGATGATTGCTCCCGTATGAAATGTTAGGTATCGGGCGGCCTCGCCTAGTAGCCGAGCGCTCGGGCCCGGCACTGATCATGCCATACGAGAAATTTTTCGTATGAGATGATCGCTCCCGTATGGAATGTTCGGTAGCAGGCGGACTCGCCTAGTAGGGCCGACCGCTCGGGCCCTGCACTCATCATGCCATACGGAAAAAAAAAACGGTTTTTGGCTTGTAGCGGCTGAACCTTTAGTCCGATCGCGCCGGGACCGCGCCAGTTAGATGCGCCGTTGTAAAATCTTTCAAATGAGACCTAGCCAGGGCTTCTAGCTCCTTCCGTTCGGCCGCTACAAGCCAAAAACCGTTTTTTTTTCCGTATGAGATGATTGCTCCCGTATGAAATGTTAGGTATCGGGCGGCCTCGCCTAGTAGCCGAGCGCTCGGGCCCGGCACTGATCATGCCATACGAGAAATTTTTCGTATGAGATGATCGCTCCCGTATGGAATGTTCGGTAGCAGGCGGACTCGCCTAGTAGGGCCGACCGCTCGGGCCCTGCACTCATCATGCCATACGGAAAAAAAAAACGGTTTTTGGCTTGTAGCGGCTGAACCTTTAGTCCGATCGCGCCGGGACCGCGCCAGTTAGATGCGCCGTTGTAAAATCTTTCAAATGAGACCTAGCCAGGGCTTCTAGCTCCTTCCGTTCGGCCGCTACAAGCCAAAAACCGTTTTTTTTTCCGTATGAGATGATTGCTCCCGTATGAAATGTTAGGTATCGGGCGGCCTCGCCTAGTAGCCGAGCGCTCGGGCCCGGCACTGATCATGCCATACGAGAAATTTTTCGTATGAGATGATCGCTCCCGTATGGAATGTTCGGTAGCAGGCGGACTCGCCTAGTAGGGCCGACCGCTCGGGCCCTGCACTCATCATGCCATACGGAAAAAAAAAACGGTTTTTGGCTTGTAGCGGCTGAACCTTTAGTCCGATCGCGCCGGGACCGCGCCAGTTAGATGCGCCGTTGTAAAATCTTTCAAATGAGACCTAGCCAGGGCTTCTAGCTCCTTCCGTTCGGCCGCTACAAGCCAAAAACCGTTTTTTTTTCCGTATGAGATGATTGCTCCCGTATGAAATGTTAGGTATCGGGCGGCCTCGCCTAGTAGCCGAGCGCTCGGGCCCGGCACTGATCATGCCATACGAGAAATTTTTCGTATGAGATGATCGCTCCCGTATGGAATGTTCGGTAGCAGGCGGACTCGCCTAGTAGGGCCGACCGCTCGGGCCCTGCACTCATCATGCCATACGGAAAAAAAAAACGGTTTTTGGCTTGTAGCGGCTGAACCTTTAGTCCGATCGCGCCGGGACCGCGCCAGTTAGATGCGCCGTTGTAAAATCTTTCAAATGAGACCTAGCCAGGGCTTCTAGCTCCTTCCGTTCGGCCGCTACAAGCCAAAAACCGTTTTTTTTTCCGTATGAGATGATTGCTCCCGTATGAAATGTTAGGTATCGGGCGGCCTCGCCTAGTAGCCGAGCGCTCGGGCCCGGCACTGATCATGCCATACGAGAAATTTTTCGTATGAGATGATCGCTCCCGTATGGAATGTTCGGTAGCAGGCGGACTCGCCTAGTAGGGCCGACCGCTCGGGCCCTGCACTCATCATGCCATACGGAAAAAAAAAACGGTTTTTGGCTTGTAGCGGCTGAACCTTTAGTCCGATCGCGCCGGGACCGCGCCAGTTAGATGCGCCGTTGTAAAATCTTTCAAATGAGACCTAGCCAGGGCTTCTAGCTCCTTCCGTTCGGCCGCTACAAGCCAAAAACCGTTTTTTTTTCCGTATGAGATGATTGCTCCCGTATGAAATGTTAGGTATCGGGCGGCCTCGCCTAGTAGCCGAGCGCTCGGGCCCGGCACTGATCATGCCATACGAGAAATTTTTCGTATGAGATGATCGCTCCCGTATGGAATGTTCGGTAGCAGGCGGACTCGCCTAGTAGGGCCGACCGCTCGGGCCCTGCACTCATCATGCCATACGGAAAAAAAAAACGGTTTTTGGCTTGTAGCGGCTGAACCTTTAGTCCGATCGCGCCGGGACCGCGCCAGTTAGATGCGCCGTTGTAAAATCTTTCAAATGAGACCTAGCCAGGGCTTCTAGCTCCTTCCGTTCGGCCGCTACAAGCCAAAAACCGTTTTTTTTTCCGTATGAGATGATTGCTCCCGTATGAAATGTTAGGTATCGGGCGGCCTCGCCTAGTAGCCGAGCGCTCGGGCCCGGCACTGATCATGCCATACGAGAAATTTTTCGTATGAGATGATCGCTCCCGTATGGAATGTTCGGTAGCAGGCGGACTCGCCTAGTAGGGCCGACCGCTCGGGCCCTGCACTCATCATGCCATACGGAAAAAAAAAACGGTTTTTGGCTTGTAGCGGCTGAACCTTTAGTCCGATCGCGCCGGGACCGCGCCAGTTAGATGCGCCGTTGTAAAATCTTTCAAATGAGACCTAGCCAGGGCTTCTAGCTCCTTCCGTTCGGCCGCTACAAGCCAAAAACCGTTTTTTTTTCCGTATGAGATGATTGCTCCCGTATGAAATGTTAGGTATCGGGCGGCCTCGCCTAGTAGCCGAGCGCTCGGGCCCGGCACTGATCATGCCATACGAGAAATTTTTCGTATGAGATGATCGCTCCCGTATGGAATGTTCGGTAGCAGGCGGACTCGCCTAGTAGGGCCGACCGCTCGGGCCCTGCACTCATCATGCCATACGGAAAAAAAAAACGGTTTTTGGCTTGTAGCGGCTGAACCTTTAGTCCGATCGCGCCGGGACCGCGCCAGTTAGATGCGCCGTTGTAAAATCTTTCAAATGAGACCTAGCCAGGGCTTCTAGCTCCTTCCGTTCGGCCGCTACAAGCCAAAAACCGTTTTTTTTTCCGTATGAGATGATTGCTCCCGTATGAAATGTTAGGTATCGGGCGGCCTCGCCTAGTAGCCGAGCGCTCGGGCCCGGCACTGATCATGCCATACGAGAAATTTTTCGTATGAGATGATCGCTCCCGTATGGAATGTTCGGTAGCAGGCGGACTCGCCTAGTAGGGCCGACCGCTCGGGCCCTGCACTCATCATGCCATACGGAAAAAAAAAACGGTTTTTGGCTTGTAGCGGCTGAACCTTTAGTCCGATCGCGCCGGGACCGCGCCAGTTAGATGCGCCGTTGTAAAATCTTTCAAATGAGACCTAGCCAGGGCTTCTAGCTCCTTCCGTTCGGCCGCTACAAGCCAAAAACCGTTTTTTTTTCCGTATGAGATGATTGCTCCCGTATGAAATGTTAGGTATCGGGCGGCCTCGCCTAGTAGCCGAGCGCTCGGGCCCGGCACTGATCATGCCATACGAGAAATTTTTCGTATGAGATGATCGCTCCCGTATGGAATGTTCGGTAGCAGGCGGACTCGCCTAGTAGGGCCGACCGCTCGGGCCCTGCACTCATCATGCCATACGGAAAAAAAAAACGGTTTTTGGCTTGTAGCGGCTGAACCTTTAGTCCGATCGCGCCGGGACCGCGCCAGTTAGATGCGCCGTTGTAAAATCTTTCAAATGAGACCTAGCCAGGGCTTCTAGCTCCTTCCGTTCGGCCGCTACAAGCCAAAAACCGTTTTTTTTTCCGTATGAGATGATTGCTCCCGTATGAAATGTTAGGTATCGGGCGGCCTCGCCTAGTAGCCGAGCGCTCGGGCCCGGCACTGATCATGCCATACGAGAAATTTTTCGTATGAGATGATCGCTCCCGTATGGAATGTTCGGTAGCAGGCGGACTCGCCTAGTAGGGCCGACCGCTCGGGCCCTGCACTCATCATGCCATACGGAAAAAAAAAACGGTTTTTGGCTTGTAGCGGCTGAACCTTTAGTCCGATCGCGCCGGGACCGCGCCAGTTAGATGCGCCGTTGTAAAATCTTTCAAATGAGACCTAGCCAGGGCTTCTAGCTCCTTCCGTTCGGCCGCTACAAGCCAAAAACCGTTTTTTTTTCCGTATGAGATGATTGCTCCCGTATGAAATGTTAGGTATCGGGCGGCCTCGCCTAGTAGCCGAGCGCTCGGGCCCGGCACTGATCATGCCATACGAGAAATTTTTCGTATGAGATGATCGCTCCCGTATGGAATGTTCGGTAGCAGGCGGACTCGCCTAGTAGGGCCGACCGCTCGGGCCCTGCACTCATCATGCCATACGGAAAAAAAAAACGGTTTTTGGCTTGTAGCGGCTGAACCTTTAGTCCGATCGCGCCGGGACCGCGCCAGTTAGATGCGCCGTTGTAAAATCTTTCAAATGAGACCTAGCCAGGGCTTCTAGCTCCTTCCGTTCGGCCGCTACAAGCCAAAAACCGTTTTTTTTTCCGTATGAGATGATTGCTCCCGTATGAAATGTTAGGTATCGGGCGGCCTCGCCTAGTAGCCGAGCGCTCGGGCCCGGCACTGATCATGCCATACGAGAAATTTTTCGTATGAGATGATCGCTCCCGTATGGAATGTTCGGTAGCAGGCGGACTCGCCTAGTAGGGCCGACCGCTCGGGCCCTGCACTCATCATGCCATACGGAAAAAAAAAACGGTTTTTGGCTTGTAGCGGCTGAACCTTTAGTCCGATCGCGCCGGGACCGCGCCAGTTAGATGCGCCGTTGTAAAATCTTTCAAATGAGACCTAGCCAGGGCTTCTAGCTCCTTCCGTTCGGCCGCTACAAGCCAAAAACCGTTTTTTTTTCCGTATGAGATGATTGCTCCCGTATGAAATGTTAGGTATCGGGCGGCCTCGCCTAGTAGCCGAGCGCTCGGGCCCGGCACTGATCATGCCATACGAGAAATTTTTCGTATGAGATGATCGCTCCCGTATGGAATGTTCGGTAGCAGGCGGACTCGCCTAGTAGGGCCGACCGCTCGGGCCCTGCACTCATCATGCCATACGGAAAAAAAAAACGGTTTTTGGCTTGTAGCGGCTGAACCTTTAGTCCGATCGCGCCGGGACCGCGCCAGTTAGATGCGCCGTTGTAAAATCTTTCAAATGAGACCTAGCCAGGGCTTCTAGCTCCTTCCGTTCGGCCGCTACAAGCCAAAAACCGTTTTTTTTTCCGTATGAGATGATTGCTCCCGTATGAAATGTTAGGTATCGGGCGGCCTCGCCTAGTAGCCGAGCGCTCGGGCCCGGCACTGATCATGCCATACGAGAAATTTTTCGTATGAGATGATCGCTCCCGTATGGAATGTTACGCACTCTGATATGTGGTTCCGCTCAAATAAGCGAGAAAATCGAGAAAAACCGTGGGTGGGGCTAACTTCACGATGGCCCCCCCCATTTAACTTTTTCAACTTTTTTTTGCATAGATCGATAGATCTTCGTTTGTTCCGGATTGTTCCGCAAAAATTTTCGTTTGTTCCGCTCAAACAAGCGAGAAAATCGAGGAAAACTGGGTGGGGCTAACTTCACGCTGGCCCCCCCCACTCAACTTTTCCAACTTTTTTTTACATAGATCGATAGATCTTCGTTTGTTCCGGATTGTTCCACAAAAATTTTCGTTTGTTCCGCTCAAATAAGCGAGAAAATCGAGGAAAACTGCGGCGAGCTAGCCCCCCCCACTCAACTTTTTGAACTTTTTTTTACATGGATCGATAGGTCTTCGTTTGTTCCGGATTGTTCCGCAAAAATTTTCGTTCGTTCTGCTCAAATAAGCGAGAAAATCGAGGAAAACTGCTGGGGGATAGCGTGAAGTTAGCCCCACCCACTCAACTTTTTGAACTTTTTTTTACACGGATCGATAGATCTTCGTTTGTTCCGGATTGTTCCGCAAAAATTTTCGTTTGTTCCGCTCAAATAGGCGAGAAAACCGAGGAAAACTGCGGCGAGCTAGCGTGAAGTTAGCCCCACCTACTCAACTTTTTGAACTTTTTTTTACATGGATCGATAGATCTTCGTTTGTTCCGGATTGTTCCACAAAAATTTTCGTTTGTTCCGCTCAAATAAGCGAGAAAATCGAGGAAAACTGCTGGGGGATAGCGTGAAGTTAGCCCCACCCACTCAACTTTTTGAACTTTTTTTTACATGGATCGATAGATCTTCGTTTGTTCCGGATTGTTCCGCAAAAATTTTCGTTTGTTCCGCTCAAATAGGCGAGAAAATCGAGGAAAACTTTGTAGTGGTGGGGGTAAACAAGCGCGTTTAATATATTTAACATTGTTTTTGTCTATATCGATAGTCTTTAAATAGTTGTGGGTTGTTCCGCATAAAGTTTCCTTTGTTCCGCTCAAATAATATTTAAATTGATACCGTATTATTCCGAAAACAAGCCGTACCCGAATTTAAGCCGAATCGGAAAAATACTATAAAACTAGGAAAAAAATTAAAGTACAGTACTTGTATGTTTTTGAAAATATTCTATTTTATAAGAAACGATTACCGTAGTCTACAAACAATATACTTACTACTTAATTAGCATTTAGAAGTTTTTGTTTATTTTTTGTTGAATGCTGAACACAAGATTCATCTACATGATAGGTATTTTCTTCCGGCTTCTTTGTTGGATGTCTTTTCCGCGTAGTTAATTTGATTTTTCTGACTTCTGAAATTACTGCTAATGCAGACGGTGAAGGATGAAATGATTTTTTGTAAAGTATGAAAATATGCCGTGCCTGAATAAGATTCGAACCCAAGACCGCATGATGAGAGGCGAGCAAGTTACCAACTACGCCAATACGGCCGGCATAGTAGTAGTAGTAGGTAGCATAGTAGTAGTTAATTTGAAATTAGTATCGTAAGCCCTGCGCTGATTTTTAGGTATTTATATAGACGAAGTACCCTTAACCTACATAAAATCACTCATAGCGATTTATAAAATACAACAAAAAACAAATGATCGGATAAAAAAAACAAAATGAAATATAAGAAAACTGCTACCAAACTTTATACTGTATCTCCAAACTGATCAAAATGACTATACATGCACTACGTAAGAAGTGTGCGTATAAGACTGCGTGTATCTCTCACTTCGTAGCTACTTATGCTTAATATGAAATCATTAATTTGAGTACGTTGAGTATTTTGAGTGCTTGGCACCCAAAATATATAACCTGCTCCCGAACCATTTAAAGAATTTAACAAGTTTAAAATTTTATAAAAAACTAAAAAAATGGATAGCCAAACAGATAGAGAGAAAATAGCAAAATGGTCAGCAATATTCAAATGTAGATATAAATAAAGAGACAGGAGGAAAATGAAATAGAATACATTTCTTTTATTGTTTTTAATTTTTAAATGTAAGTTAATAATTAATTTCAGGTATAATTATCCTTATTAAGTTAGTTAAGTTACTGTAGTAAGTAAATATAGTAGGTATTGAATGCTATTGCTAATAGTTAATACTTCAGATTTTTTTGATATTTATTTAAAAATTTCCAGTCCATCCTAGTACATGGTTTTGTCCATAGTTGGATGGGATGATTTCCACCTCCTCTAGGGTAGCCTATAACAGGATAGTAGTTTACTGTAAGAAATTGTGTATTACGGAAATTTCTATTTTTGTAATGCGTAACATCATGGGAATAAATAAATAATTATTTTTATTATTATTATTATTATTATTATTATTATTATTTATTATTAATACTATTATTAAAGCGTGAATGCAAGCCGCAGGTCAAATTATGGAACCGATTTTTAAGAAAAACCTGCGGCTTGTATTCGGAACAATACGGTATTATGGAAAATCTGGTGATTGTTCTATAATATAAGTTGATGTGATTATTGATGTATGATATTGATGTATAGATGTATGATATGTATTTATAATATTGATGTATATTGGTATTTAGTCCCGCTCGTGTTTCTGATTCTGAAACTAAATTTTACTTCCAACTACCCATCCGTAATGTTTCCTAGAAGAAAACTAGCCCCGTCATTTATCTTCGTAAGATCTGGTGGCATTTCCCACTACCTTCTAAATTATCTTTTGTCAGTTTCAGTTTCAGTCACTTGCCAAGAATGATTTTGCCAAGTATGATCTCAAAACTAATAAACCCAATTAATTTCGACTATAATTATAATATCGTGTTTAATAATAGACCCTTAGTGTTATACAGTATAACAATCTTGTTCAAATTAGCAGTTTTACTCTTAACCGAGCCCTCACATTGGACAACATACTTGTTAAATTACACTAAACTACAATAAAACTTTAAAATACAACTTCACTATTAATGAAATTATAATATTAAATTTCATAGAAATTTGAGCGGCACAAAGGAAACTTTATGCGGAACAACCCACAACTATTGAAGACGTCTGTGAAGTTGGCCCCACCCATACAAAAATTTTAAAAAAAATTAGTGCATTCGATTGTTTTACGTTTGTTCCGGATTGCTCCGCAAAAATTTTCGTTTGTTCCGCTCAAATAGGCGAGAAAATTGAGAAAAACTGCCGGGGGATAGCGTGAAGTTAGCCCTACCCACTCAACTTTTCCACATTTTTTTCACATGGATCGATAGATCTTCGTTTGTTCCGGATTGTTCCACAAAAAATTTCGTTTGTTCCGCTCAAATAAGCGAGAAATTAAGGAAAACTTTGGAGTGGTGGTGGTAAAGAAGCGCGTTTATTATTTTAACCCGACGAGAACGGAGATTTTTAACGATCACGCGGATTGTCATTTTACGCCTAATAAAAACTCTTTTATTTCATTCAGTTTCATTTCTAAAAATTTCAAAAAAATACCGTTTATTTTTAAAAAAATTTTTATTAGAACAACGTTTAAACCAATTTTTTCCGTTTTCATTTACGACCAGAATAAAAATTGAAATTTAAGAAAAAATATTTTCTTTTAGTAATATCACTTTAGTACGAAAAAGTGTCACAAAATCAGTAAAATATACAAAAAAATATGTTTAGCTATATATAGATAAATAAAGCAATTCATTGCAAAAAAAACAACGTTTAGATATTGCAAATAATTGATAGACGCATTCAAAAGATATCACAATTTTTGTTCAACAATGTAACGTGCTGGATGAAAAAAATGACAAAAAATCACCTAGAAATAATGTGGTGTCTTTTCAATTTTTATTTACTCGTTTTCTATGCAAGTTCTATCTCTTTTGCGCCTGTTGCTTTGTGTATTATCCTTTTCTAAACAGGATAGCATAAATCAAAATATGTTATTGTTTATTTTGACGCTAATTGTAAGTTTTAACCGAAGGGTAGACGAGACGGGTAGTGATGATGATGTTATTCCCAAACAAATACGGTTTTTTGTTGAAAAGTTATAGATAAAAACGTTCAAATTTTAGTACTGGCTGTTCAAAAAATATACATTTTTTTTCACGTAACACCACGTCGTCAATTTTCATCATACAAATATGCAAGATACATCAAATGAAAGAAGAAAAAAGTCTATCTAATAAAACCAATCCCGTTAGAATATAATGAATAGTTGCGGAGATATTTGAGTTTAAGAAACGATGGTGACGAATGGGTGATATTGGGCTTCCCGGTTAGTAAAAGGGTTAATATTTGTTTTGTCTGCATCGATAGCCCTTTAATAGTTGTGGATTGTTCCGCAAAAAATTTCGTTTGTTCCGCTCAAATAAGCGAGGTAATCAAGGAACCATTTGGAGTGGTGGGGATAAGCTAGTCAACTCTATATTTTTTACCCTTAACTCGTTTGTATCGTATTGAGAAATCATATTTTAAACATAGGCGCAATTTGGTCGCAAAGTTTGTTTATTTTTGTGTGAACATTTTATCTCGAGTATAATATGTGAAACTCAAGAAAGATTGAAGAGCGATTTCAGTTCATTTAACAGGCCAACAACTGGTCACTACACCAAGCTTGTTGCACAACCGGTGTTACTTAACTATTTAGAGCTAAAATCTATCGTCTGACTGACTATCCCAGTCGGTCGGATTTCGGATCAGCCCGGTTCGAAAGTCCAAAACGATGTTAAACTGCAAAAATAATTTTGGCCGCCTAAATCAATCAAATATCTCATTGTGCGGCGTGAAAACTAGAATCGGTGATGATTTAAAACAATAAATAACTAACCGTAATAAATTAACAAAACACATACCTATTAGGCCTAAACATTTACTATATATTTTTTCATTTACATTTTCATACGGAATATTCTTTCAGTTTTTCATCGTTCAGGTGAACTATTTTTAAAGTAACTTCCTTAACTAATTTAATCTAAAAGAGTATAAATATCCCGTTTAACATAAAATAAAACTAAATATCTTATTGTCAGAAGAATCACTCAAACTACAGACTGGTAATCTTATTATAAACTAATGGTCGTATATGTAAAAACTGAATTTACGAGAAATCACGCCAAGTTAATTATATCAGTGTAAATGATTTATGTTAACTATAGATATTTTTATAAATCAAAAATTCTCATTTCTCTCAGAAGATTTTCTATTTGGGCTAAACACTATCCGGGAAGGAACCGGTGCTGCGAATAATGAAGTCTGGATTAGATTGTTATGACTAACTATATTTTTCTAAACGCATTGTATTCAGAAGGCCAATGTTGAAAAGTCGTCATTCTGTCGACCTCCCTACATAAATCATCGTATGCCGCTTTGATTTCTTTTTTCAAACTTGGTATAAACCAACCTTTTGATTCCATAAACAATAAATAACCTTTAGTAATTTGTTTACGTTATCACACTGCCTGATGCTTGTTCCTGTTCTACCAGACTATCGTAAAAGATTTCATTACCTTTCCAATACATTTTTATATGTTTTCTTATTATTACTCATTGCATTCGCTGTTACAATAGGCATAATATCATGTTTAAACAAAAAAATTACTGTACATTATTTATCGCAATCCTTTTCGTTCAGCAAGTACATGCAGTAAAAAGTAAAAATGATGACATTCAGTTAATCCTTCGTATTCTAAGTATTGAAAATTTATGCGGACTATTCGGGAACTATTGAAGGGATATCGATATAGGCCGAAAAATGTTAAAACTACTAAACGCGCTGGCTTATCCCCTCCACTCCAAAGTTTTCCTTATTTTTTCCCGCTTATTTAGGCGGAACAAACGGAACTTCTTGTGAAACCTTCCGAAACTAATGAAAGGCTATCGATATAGGAAAAAAAAGTTTAAAATATTAAACGCCCTGGATTATACCCTCCACTCCAAAGTTATCCTTAAATTTCTCGCGTATTTGAGCAGAAGAAACGAGGCATGCGCTATGGCACGCCTCTATCAATTTGTAGTGTTTTACAGTACGTACTATGGAAGAAGTCCGTTGTGTTTTAAGAGATTTATCTAAAAACAAACAAACGGAAAAAAATGATCGCTACACCAAATTAAAACCTGTTCTTTTCTGCGTTGATTGGTTTTGTTTAGATTATTTTATGTAGAAATTAGTCGGAGATACAGCAATTTACGCAAAAAAATACTCAGATTTTAGCCGGTTTTCCGTTAATGTGAGTATTCAGTATAGTCATTTTGATCAGTTTGGAGATACAGTATAAAGTTTGATAGCAGTTTTCTTATATTTCATTTTGTTTTTTTATCCGATCATTTGTTTTTGGTTGTATTTTATAAATCGCTATGAGTGATTTTATATAGGTTAAGGGTACTTCGTCTATATAAATACCTAAAAATCAGCGCAGGGCTTACGATACTAATTTCAAATTAACTACTACTATGCTACCTACTACTACTACTATGCCGGCCGTATTGGCGTAGTTGGTAACTTGCTCGCCTCTCATCATGCGGTCTTGGGTTCGAATCTTATTCAGGCACGGCATATTTTCATACTTTACAAAAAATCATTTCATCCTTCACCGTCTGCATTAGCAGTAATTTCAGAAGTCAGAAAAATCAAATTAACTACGCGGAAAAGACATCCAACAAAGAAGCCGGAAGAAAATACCTATCATGTAGATGAATCTTGTGTTCAGCATTCAACAAAAAATAAACAAAAACTTCTAAATGCTAATTAAGTAGTAAGTATATTGTTTGTAGACTACGGTAATCGTTTCTTATAAAATAGAATATTTTCAAAAACATACAAGTACTGTACTTTAATTTTTTTCCTAGTTTTATAGTATTTTTCCGATTCGGCTTAAATTCGGGTACGGCTTGTTTTCGGAATAATACGGTATCAATTTAAATATTATTTGAGCGGAACAAAGGAAACTTTATGCGGAACAACCCACAACTATTTAAAGGCTATCGATATAGACAAAAACAATGTTAAATATATTAAACGCGCTTGTTTACCCCCACCACTACAAAGTTTTCCTCGATTTTCTCGCCTATTTGAGCGGAACAAACGAAAATTTTTGCGGAACAATCCGGAACAAACGAAGATCTATCGATCCATGTAAAAAAAAGTTCAAAAAGTTGAGTGGGTGGGGCTAACTTCACGCTATCCCCCAGCAGTTTTCCTCGATTTTCTCGCTTATTTGAGCGGAACAAACGAAAATTTTTGCGGAACAATCCGGAACAAACGAAGATCTATCGATCCATGTAAAAAAAAGTTCAAAAAGTTGAGTGGGTGGGGCTAACTTCACGCTATCCTCCAGCAGTTTTCCTCGATTTTCTCGCTTATTTGAGCGGAACAAACGAAAATTTTTGTGGAACAATCCGGAACAAACGAAGATCTATCGATCCATGTAAAAAAAAGTTCAAAAAGTTGAGTGGGTGGGGCTAACTTCACGCTAGCTCGCCGCAGTTTTCCTCGGTTTTCTCGCCTATTTGAGCGGAACAAACGAAAATTTTTGCGGAACAATCCGGAACAAACGAAGATCTATCGATCCGTGTAAAAAAAAGTTCAAAAAGTTGAGTGGGTGGGGCTAACTTCACGCTATCCCCCAGCAGTTTTCCTCGATTTTCTCGCTTATTTGAGCAGAACGAACGAAAATTTTTGCGGAACAATCCGGAACAAACGAAGACCTATCGATCCATGTAAAAAAAAGTTCAAAAAGTTGAGTGGGGGGGGCTAGCTCGCCGCAGTTTTCCTCGATTTTCTCGCTTATTTGAGCGGAACAAACGAAAATTTTTGTGGAACAATCCGGAACAAACGAAGATCTATCGATCTATGTAAAAAAAAGTTGGAAAAGTTGAGTGGGGGGGGCCAGCGTGAAGTTAGCCCCACCCAGTTTTCCTCGATTTTCTCGCTTGTTTGAGCGGAACAAACGAAAATTTTTGCGGAACAATCCGGAACAAACGAAGATCTATCGATCTATGCAAAAAAAAGTTGAAAAAGTTAAATGGGGGGGGCCATCGTGAAGTTAGCCCCACCCACGGTTTTTCTCGATTTTCTCGCTTATTTGAGCGGAACAAACGAAAATTTTTGCGGAACAATCCGGAACAAACGTAGAACAATCGAATGCACTAATTTTTTTTTCAAATTTTTGTATGGGTGGGGCCAACTTCACAGACGTTATCGGGCGGCCTCGCCTAGTAGCCGAGCGCTCGGGCCCGGCACTGATCATGCCATACGAGAAATTTTTCGTATGAGATGATCGCTCCCGTATGGAATGTTCGGTAGCAGGCGGACTCGCCTAGTAGGGCCGACCGCTCGGGCCCTGCGCTCATCATGCCATACGGAAAAAAAAAACGGTTTTTGGCTTGTAGCGGCTGAACCTTTAGTCCGATCGCGCCGGGACCGCGCCAGTTAGATGCGCCGTTGTAAAATCTTTCAAATGAGACCTAGCCAGGGCTTCTAGCTCCTTCCGTTCGGCCGCTACAAGCCAAAAACCGTTTTTTTTTCCGTATGAGATGATTGCTCCCGTATGAAATGTTAGGTATCGGGCGGCCTCGCCTAGTAGCCGAGCGCTCGGGCCCGGCACTGATCATGCCATACGAGAAATTTTTCGTATGAGATGATCGCTCCCGTATGGAATGTTCGGTAGCAGGCGGACTCGCCTAGTAGGGCCGACCGCTCGGGCCCTGCACTCATCATGCCATACGGAAAAAAAAAAACGGTTTTTGGCTTGTAGCGGCTGAACCTTTAGTCCGATCGCGCCGGGACCGCGCCAGTTAGATGCGCCGTTGTAAAATCTTTCAAATGAGACCTAGCCAGGGCTTCTAGCTCCTTCCGTTCGGCCGCTACAAGCCAAAAACCGTTTTTTTTTTCCGTATGAGATGATTGCTCCCGTATGAAATGTTAGGTATCGGGCGGCCTCGCCTAGTAGCCGAGCGCTCGGGCCCGGCACTGATCATGCCATACGAGAAATTTTTCGTATGAGATGATCGCTCCCGTATGGAATGTTCGGTAGCAGGCGGACTCGCCTAGTAGGGCCGACCGCTCGGGCCCTGCACTCATCATGCCATACGGAAAAAAAAAAACGGTTTTTGGCTTGTAGCGGCTGAACCTTTAGTCCGATCGCGCCGGGACCGCGCCAGTTAGATGCGCCGTTGTAAAATCTTTCAAATGAGACCTAGCCAGGGCTTCTAGCTCCTTCCGTTCGGCCGCTACAAGCCAAAAACCGTTTTTTTTTCCGTATGAGATGATTGCTCCCGTATGAAATGTTAGGTATCGGGCGGCCTCGCCTAGTAGCCGAGCGCTCGGGCCCGGCACTGATCATGCCATACGAGAAATTTTTCGTATGAGATGATCGCTCCCGTATGGAATGTTCGGTAGCAGGCGGACTCGCCTAGTAGGGCCGACCGCTCGGGCCCTGCACTCATCATGCCATACGGAAAAAAAAAACGGTTTTTGGCTTGTAGCGGCTGAACCTTTAGTCCGATCGCGCCGGGACCGCGCCAGTTAGATGCGCCGTTGTAAAATCTTTCAAATGAGACCTAGCCAGGGCTTCTAGCTCCTTCCGTTCGGCCGCTACAAGCCAAAAACCGTTTTTTTTTTCCGTATGAGATGATTGCTCCCGTATGAAATGTTAGGTATCGGGCGGCCTCGCCTAGTAGCCGAGCGCTCGGGCCCGGCACTGATCATGCCATACGAGAAATTTTTCGTATGAGATGATCGCTCCCGTATGGAATGTTCGGTAGCAGGCGGACTCGCCTAGTAGGGCCGACCGCTCGGGCCCTGCACTCATCATGCCATACGGAAAAAAAAAACGGTTTTTGGCTTGTAGCGGCTGAACCTTTAGTCCGATCGCGCCGGGACCGCGCCAGTTAGATGCGCCGTTGTAAAATCTTTCAAATGAGACCTAGCCAGGGCTTCTAGCTCCTTCCGTTCGGCCGCTACAAGCCAAAAACCGTTTTTTTTTTCCGTATGAGATGATTGCTCCCGTATGAAATGTTAGGTATCGGGCGGCTTCGCCTAGTAGCCGAGCGCTCGGGCCCGGCACTGATCATGCCATACGAGAAATTTTTCGTATGAGATGATCGCTCCCGTATGGAATGTTCGGTAGCAGGCGGACTCGCCTAGTAGGGCCGACCGCTCGGGCCCTGCACTCATCATGCCATTACGGAAAAAAAAAACGGTTTTTGGCTTGTAGCGGCTGAACCTTTAGTCCGATCGCGCCGGGACCGCGCCAGTTAGATGCGCCGTTGTAAAATCTTTCAAATGAGACCTAGCCAGGGCTTCTAGCTCCTTCCGTTCGGCCGCTACAAGCCAAAAACCGTTTTTTTTTCCGTATGAGATGATTGCTCCCGTATGAAATGTTAGGTATCGGGCGGCCTCGCCTAGTAGCCGAGCGCTCGGGCCCGGCACTGATCATGCCATACGAGAAATTTTTCGTATGAGATGATCGCTCCCGTATGGAATGTTCGGTAGCAGGCGGACTCGCCTAGTAGGGCCGACCGCTCGGGGCCCTGCACTCATTATGCCATACGGAAAAAAAAAACGGTTTTTGGCTTGTAGCGGCTGAACCTTTAGTCCGATCGCGCCGGGGACCGCGCCAGTTAGATGCGCCGTTGTAAAATCTTTCAAATGAGACTTAGCCAGGGCTTCTAGCTCCTTCCGTTCGGGCCGCTACAAGCCAAAAACCGTTTTTTTTCCGTATGAGATGATTGCTCCCGTATGAAATGTTAGGTATCGGGCGGGCCTCGCCTAGTAGCCGAGCGCTCGGGCCCGGCACTGATCATGCCATACGAGAAATTTTTCGTATGAGATGATCGCTCCCGTATGGAATGTTCGGTAGCAGGCGGACTCGCCTAGTAGGGCCGACCGCTCGGGCCCTGCACTCATCATGCCATACGGAAAAAAAAAACGGTTTTTGGCTTGTAGCGGCTGAACCTTTAGTCCGATCGCGCCGGGACCGCGCCAGTTAGATGCGCCGTTGTAAAATCTTTCAAATGAGACCTAGCCAGGGCTTCTAGCTCCTTCCGTTCGGCCGCTACAAGCCAAAAACCGTTTTTTTTTTCCGTATGAGATGATTGCTCCCGTATGAAATGTTAGGTATCGGGCGGCCTCGCCTAGTAGCCGAGCGCTCGGGCCCGGCACTGATCATGCCATACGAGAAATTTTTCGTATGAGATGATCGCTCCCGTATGGAATGTTCGGTAGCAGGCGGACTCGCCTAGTAGGGCCGACCGCTCGGGCCCCTGCACTCATCATGCCATACGGAAAAAAAAAAACGGTTTTTGGCTTGTAGCGGCTGAACCTTTAGTCCGATCGCGCCGGGACCGCGCCAGTTAGATGCGCCGTTGTAAAATCTTTCAAATGAGACCTAGCCAGGGCTTCTAGCTCCTTCCGTTCGGCCCGCTACAAGCCAAAAACCGTTTTTTTTTCCGTATGAGATGATTGCTCCCGTATGAAATGTTAGGTATCGGGCGGCCTCGCCTAGTAGCCGAGCGCTCGGGCCCGGCACTGATCATGCCATACGAGAAATTTTTCGTATGAGATGATCGCTCCCGTATGGAATGTTCGGTAGCAGGCGGACTCGCCTAGTAGGGCCGACCGCTCGGGCCCTGCACTCATCATGCCATACGGAAAAAAAAAACGGTTTTTGGCTTGTAGCGGCTGAACCTTTAGTCCGATCGCGCCGGGACCGCGCCAGTTAGATGCGCCGTTGTAAAATCTTTCAAATGAGACCTAGCCAGGGCTTCTAGCTCCTTCCGTTCGGCCGCTACAAGCCAAAAACCGTTTTTTTTTTCGTATGAGATGATTGCTCCCGTATGAAATGTTAGGTATCGGGCGGCCTCGCCTAGTAGCCGAGCGCTCGGGCCCGGCACTGATCATGCCATACGAGAAATTTTTCGTATGAGATGATCGCTCCCGTATGGAATGTTCGGTAGCAGGCGGACTCGCCTAGTAGGGCCGACCGCTCGGGCCCTGCACTCATCATGCCATACGGAAAAAAAAAACGGTTTTTGGCTTGTAGCGGCTGAACCTTTAGTCCGATCGCGCCGGGACCGCGCCAGTTAGATGCGCCGTTGTAAAATCTTTCAAATGAGACCTAGCCAGGGCTTCTAGCTCCTTCCGTTCGGCCGCTACAAGCCAAAAACCGTTTTTTTTTCCGTATGAGATGATTGCTCCCGTATGAAATGTTAGGTATCGGGCGGGCCTCGCCTAGTAGCCGAGCGCTCGGGCCCGGCACTGATCATGCCATACGAGAAATTTTTCGTATGAGATGATCGCTCCCGTATGGAATGTTCGGTAGCAGGCGGACTCGCCTAGTAGGGCCGACCGCTCGGGCCCTGCACTCATCATGCCATACGGAAAAAAAAAACGGTTTTTGGCTTGTAGCGGCTGAACCTTTAGTCCGATCGCGCCGGGACCGCGCCAGTTAGATGCGCCGTTGTAAAATCTTTCAAATGAGACCTAGCCAGGGCTTCTAGCTCCTTCCGTTCGGCCGCTACAAGCCAAAAACCGTTTTTTTTTCCGTATGAGATGATTGCTCCCGTATGAAATGTTAGGTATCGGGCGGCCTCGCCTAGTAGCCGAGCGCTCGGGCCCGGCACTGATCATGCCATACGAGAAATTTTTCGTATGAGATGATCGCTCCCGTATGGAATGTTCGGTAGCAGGCGGACTCGCCTAGTAGGGCCGACCGCTCGGGCCCTGCACTCATCATGCATACGGAAAAAAAAACGGTTTTTGGCTTGTAGCGGCTGAACCTTTAGTCCGATCGCGCCGGGACCGCGCCAGTTAGATGCGCCGTTGTAAAATCTTTCAAATGAGACCTAGCCAGGGCTTCTAGCTCCTTCCGTTCGGGCCGCTACAAGCCAAAAACCGTTTTTTTTTCCGTATGAGATGATTGCTCCCGTATGAAATGTTAGGTATCGGGCGGCCTCGCCTAGTAGCCGAGCGCTCGGGCCCGGCACTGATCATGCCATACGAGAAATTTTTCGTATGAGATGATCGCTCCCGTATGGAATGTTCGGTAGCAGGCGGACTCGCCTAGTAGGGCCGACCGCTCGGGCCCTGCACTCATCATGCCATACGGAAAAAAAAAACGGTTTTTGGCTTGTAGCGGCTGAACCTTTAGTCCGATCGCGCCGGGACCGCGCCAGTTAGATGCGCCGTTGTAAAATCTTTCAAATGAGACCTAGCCAGGGCTTCTAGCTCCTTCCGTTCGGCCGCTACAAGCCAAAAACCGTTTTTTTTTTCCGTATGAGATGATTGCTCCCGTATGAAATGTTAGGTATCGGCCGGCCTCGCCTAGTAGCCGAGCGCTCGGGCCCGGCACTGATCATGCCATACGAGAAATTTTTCGTATGAGATGATCGCTCCCGTATGGAATGTTCGGTAGCAGGCGGACTCGCCTAGTAGGGCCGACCGCTCGGGCCCTGCACTCATCATGCCATACGGAAAAAAAAAACGGTTTTTGGCTTGTAGCGGCTGAACCTTTAGTCCGATCGCGCCGGGACCCGCGCCAGTTAGATGCGCCGTTGTAAAATCTTTCAAATGAGACCTAGCCAGGGCTTCTAGCTCCTTCCGTTCGGCCGCTACAAGCCAAAAACCGTTTTTTTTTCCGTATGAGATGATTGCTCCCGTATGAAATGTTAGGTATCGGGCGGCCTCGCCTAGTAGCCGAGCGCTCGGGCCCGGCACTGATCATGCCATACGAGAAATTTTTCGTATGAGATGATCGCTCCCGTATGGAATGTTCGGTAGCAGGCGGACTCGCCTAGTAGGGCCGACCGCTCGGGCCCTGCACTCATCATGCCATACGGAAAAAAAAAAACGGTTTTTGGCTTGTAGCGGCTGAACCTTTAGTCCGATCGCGCCGGGACCGCGCCAGTTAGATGCGCCGTTGTAAAATCTTTCAAATGAGACCTAGCCAGGGCTTCTAGCTCCTTCCGTTCGGGCCGCTACAAGCCAAAAACCGTTTTTTTTTCCGTATGAGATGATTGCTCCCGTATGAAATGTTAGGTATCGGGCGGCCTCGCCTAGTAGCCGAGCGCTCGGGCCCGGCACTGATCATGCCATACGAGAAATTTTTCGTATGAGATGATCGCTCCCGTATGGAATGTTCGGTAGCAGGCGGACTCGCCTAGTAGGGCCGACCGCTCGGGCCCTGCACTCATCATGCCATACGGAAAAAAAAAAACGGTTTTTGGCTTGTAGCGGCTGAACCTTTAGTCCGATCGCGCCGGGACCGCGCCAGTTAGATGCGCCGTTGTAAAATCTTTCAAATGAGACCTAGCCAGGGCTTCTAGCTCCTTCCGTTCGGCCACGCACTCTGATATGTGACCGTTTTTTTTTTCCGTATGAGATGATTGCTCCCGTATGAAATGTTAGGTATCGGGCGGCCTCGCCTAGTAGCCGAGCGCTCGGGCCCGGCACTGATCATGCCATACGAGAAATTTTTCGTATGAGATGATCGCTCCCGTATGGAATGTTCGGTAGCAGGCGGACTCGCCTAGTAGGGCCGACCGCTCGGGCCCTGCACTCATCATGCCATACGGAAAAAAAAAACGGTTTTTGGCTTGTAGCGGCTGAACCTTTAGTCTCGATCGCGCCGGGACCGCGCCAGTTAGATGCGCCGTTGTAAAATCTTTCAAATGAGACCTAGCCAGGGCTTCTAGCTCCTTCCGTTCGGCCGCTACAAGCCAAAAACCGTTTTTTTTTCCGTATGAGATGATTGCTCCCGTATGAAATGTTAGGTATCGGGCGGCCTCGCCTAGTAGCCGAGCGCTCGGGCCCGGCACTGATCATGCCATACGAGAAATTTTTCGTATGAGATGATCGCTCCCGTATGGAATGTTCGGTAGCAGGCGGACTCGCCTAGTAGGGCCGACCGCTCGGGCCCTGCACTCATCATGCCATACGGAAAAAAAAAACGGTTTTTGGCTTGTAGCGGCTGAACCTTTAGTCCGATCGCGCCGGGACCGCGCCAGTTAGATGCGCCGTTGTAAAATCTTTCAAATGAGACCTAGCCAGGGCTTCTAGCTCCTTCCGTTCGGCCGCTACAAGCCAAAAACCGTTTTTTTTTCCGTATGAGATGATTGCTCCCGTATGAAATGTTAGGTATCGGGCGGCCTCGCCTAGTAGCCGAGCGCTCGGGCCCGGCACTGATCATGCCATACGAGAAATTTTTCGTATGAGATGATCGCTCCCGTATGGAATGTTCGGTAGCAGGCGGACTCGCCTAGTAGGGCCGACCGCTCGGGCCCTGCACTCATCATGCCATACGGAAAAAAAAAACGGTTTTTGGCTTGTAGCGGCTGAACCTTTAGTCCGATCGCGCCGGGACCGCGCCAGTTAGATGCGCCGTTGTAAAATCTTTCAAATGAGACCTAGCCAGGGCTTCTAGCTCCTTCCGTTCGGCCGCTACAAGCCAAAAACCGTTTTTTTTTCCGTATGAGATGATTGCTCCCGTATGAAATGTTAGGTATCGGGCGGCCTCGCCTAGTAGCCGAGCGCTCGGGCCCGGCACTGATCATGCCATACGAGAAATTTTTCGTATGAGATGATCGCTCCCGTATGGAATGTTCGGTAGCAGGCGGACTCGCCTAGTAGGGCCGACCGCTCGGGCCCTGCACTCATCATGCCATACGGAAAAAAAAAACGGTTTTTGGCTTGTAGCGGCTGAACCTTTAGTCCGATCGCGCCGGGACCGCGCCAGTTAGATGCGCCGTTGTAAAATCTTTCAAATGAGACCTAGCCAGGGCTTCTAGCTCCTTCCGTTCGGCCGCTACAAGCCAAAAACCGTTTTTTTTTCCGTATGAGATGATTGCTCCCGTATGAAATGTTAGGTATCGGGCGGCCTCGCCTAGTAGCCGAGCGCTCGGGCCCGGCACTGATCATGCCATACGAGAAATTTTTCGTATGAGATGATCGCTCCCGTATGGAATGTTCGGTAGCAGGCGGACTCGCCTAGTAGGGCCGACCGCTCGGGCCCTGCACTCATCATGCCATACGGAAAAAAAAAAACGGTTTTTGGCTTGTAGCGGCTGAACCTTTAGTCCGATCGCGCCGGGACCGCGCCAGTTAGATGCGCCGTTGTAAAATCTTTCAAATGAGACCTAGCCAGGGCTTCTAGCTCCTTCCGTTCGGCCGCTACAAGCCAAAAACCGTTTTTTTTTCCGTATGAGATGATTGCTCCCGTATGAAATGTTAGGTATCGGGCGGCCTCGCCTAGTAGCCGAGCGCTCGGGCCCGGCACTGATCATGCCATACGAGAAATTTTTCGTATGAGATGATCGCTCCCGTATGGAATGTTCGGTAGCAGGCGGACTCGCCTAGTAGGGCCGACCGCTCGGGCCCTGCACTCATCATGCCATACGGAAAAAAAAAACGGTTTTTGGCTTGTAGCGGCTGAACCTTTAGTCCGATCGCGCCGGGACCGCGCCAGTTAGATGCGCCGTTGTAAAATCTTTCAAATGAGACCTAGCCAGGGCTTCTAGCTCCTTCCGTTCGGCCGCTACAAGCCAAAAACCGTTTTTTTTTCCGTATGAGATGATTGCTCCCGTATGAAATGTTAGGTATCGGGCGGCCTCGCCTAGTAGCCGAGCGCTCGGGCCCGGCACTGATCATGCCATACGAGAAATTTTTCGTATGAGATGATCGCTCCCGTATGGAATGTTCGGTAGCAGGCGGACTCGCCTAGTAGGGCCGACCGCTCGGGCCCTGCACTCATCATGCCATACGGAAAAAAAAAACGGTTTTTGGCTTGTAGCGGCTGAACCTTTAGTCCGATCGCGCCGGGACCGCGCCAGTTAGATGCGCCGTTGTAAAATCTTTCAAATGAGACCTAGCCAGGGCTTCTAGCTCCTTCCGTTCGGCCGCTACAAGCCAAAAACCGTTTTTTTTTTCCGTATGAGATGATTGCTCCCGTATGAAATGTTAGGTATCGGGCGGCCTCGCCTAGTAGCCGAGCGCTCGGGCCCGGCACTGATCATGCCATACGAGAAATTTTTCGTATGAGATGATCGCTCCCGTATGGAATGTTCGGTAGCAGGCGGACTCGCCTAGTAGGGCCGACCGCTCGGGCCCTGAGCACTCATCATGTACGGAAAAAAAAAACGGTTTTTGGCTTGTAGCGGCTGAACCTTTAGTCCGATCGCGCCGGGACCGCGCCAGTTAGATGCGCCGTTGTAAAATCTTTCAAATGAGACCTAGCCAGGGCTTCTAGCTCCTTCCGTTCGGCCGCTACAAGCCAAAAACCGTTTTTTTTTCCGTATGAGATGATTGCTCCCGTATGAAATGTTAGGTATCGGGCGGCCTCGCCTAGTAGCCGAGCGCTCGGGCCCGGCACTGATCATGCCATACGAGAAATTTTTCGTATGAGATGATCGCTCCCGTATGGAATGTTCGGTAGCAGGCGGACTCGCCTAGTAGGGCCGACCGCTCGGGCCCTGCACTCATCATGCCATACGGAAAAAAAAAACGGTTTTTGGCTTGTAGCGGCTGAACCTTTAGTCCGATCGCGCCGGGACCGCGCCAGTTAGATGCGCCGTTGTAAAATCTTTCAAATGAGACCTAGCCAGGGCTTCTAGCTCCTTCCGTTCGGCCGCTACAAGCCAAAAACCGTTTTTTTTTCCGTATGAGATGATTGCTCCCGTATGAAATGTTAGGTATCGGGCGGCCTCGCCTAGTAGCCGAGCGCTCGGGCCCGGCACTGATCATGCCATACGAGAAATTTTTCGTATGAGATGATCGCTCCCGTATGGAATGTTCGGTAGCAGGCGGACTCGCCTAGTAGGGCCGACCGCTCGGGCCCTGCACTCATCATGCCATACGGAAAAAAAAAACGGTTTTTGGCTTGTAGCGGCTGAACCTTTAGTCCGATCGCGCCGGGACCGCGCCAGTTAGATGCGCCGTTGTAAAATCTTTCAAATGAGACCTAGCCAGGGCTTCTAGCTCCTTCCGTTCGGCCGCTACAAGCCAAAAACCGTTTTTTTTTCCGTATGAGATGATTGCTCCCGTATGAAATGTTAGGTATCGGGCGGCCTCGCCTAGTAGCCGAGCGCTCGGGCCCGGCACTGATCATGCCATACGAGAAATTTTTCGTATGAGATGATCGCTCCCGTATGGAATGTTCGGTAGCAGGCGGACTCGCCTAGTAGGGCCGACCGCTCGGGCCCTGCACTCATCATGCCATACGGAAAAAAAAAAACGGTTTTTGGCTTGTAGCGGCTGAACCTTTAGTCCGATCGCGCCGGGACCGCGCCAGTTAGATGCGCCGTTGTAAAATCTTTCAAATGAGACCTAGCCAGGGCTTCTAGCTCCTTCCGTTCGGCCGCTACAAGCCAAAAACCGTTTTTTTTTCCGTATGAGATGATTGCTCCCGTATGAAATGTTAGGTATCGGGCGGCCTCGCCTAGTAGCCGAGCGCTCGGGCCCGGCACTGATCATGCCATACGAGAAATTTTTCGTATGAGATGATCGCTCCCGTATGGAATGTTCGGTAGCAGGCGGACTCGCCTAGTAGGGCCGACCGCTCGGGCCCTGCACTCATCATGCCATACGGAAAAAAAAAACGGTTTTTGGCTTGTAGCGGCTGAACCTTTAGTCCGATCGCGCCGGGACCGCGCCAGTTAGATGCGCCGTTGTAAAATCTTTCAAATGAGACCTAGCCAGGGCTTCTAGCTCCTTCCGTTCGGCCGCTACAAGCCAAAAACCGTTTTTTTTTCCGTATGAGATGATTGCTCCCGTATGAAATGTTAGGTATCGGGCGGCCTCGCCTAGTAGCCGAGCGCTCGGGCCCGGCACTGATCATGCCATACGAGAAATTTTTCGTATGAGATGATCGCTCCCGTATGGAATGTTCGGTAGCAGGCGGACTCGCCTAGTAGGGCCGACCGCTCGGGCCCTGCACTCATCATGCCATACGGAAAAAAAAAACGGTTTTTGGCTTGTAGCGGCTGAACCTTTAGTCCGATCGCGCCGGGACCGCGCCAGTTAGATGCGCCGTTGTAAAATCTTTCAAATGAGACCTAGCCAGGGCTTCTAGCTCCTTCCGTTCGGCCGCTACAAGCCAAAAACCGTTTTTTTTTCCGTATGAGATGATTGCTCCCGTATGAAATGTTAGGTATCGGGCGGCCTCGCCTAGTAGCCGAGCGCTCGGGCCCGGCACTGATCATGCCATACGAGAAATTTTTCGTATGAGATGATCGCTCCCGTATGGAATGTTCGGTAGCAGGCGGACTCGCCTAGTAGGGCCGACCGCTCGGGCCCTGCACTCATCATGCCATACGGAAAAAAAAAACGGTTTTTGGCTTGTAGCGGCTGAACCTTTAGTCCGATCGCGCCGGGACCGCGCCAGTTAGATGCGCCGTTGTAAAATCTTTCAAATGAGACCTAGCCAGGGCTTCTAGCTCCTTCCGTTCGGCCGCTACAAGCCAAAAACCGTTTTTTTTTCCGTATGAGATGATTGCTCCCGTATGAAATGTTAGGTATCGGGCGGCCTCGCCTAGTAGCCGAGCGCTCGGGCCCGGCACTGATCATGCCATACGAGAAATTTTTCGTATGAGATGATCGCTCCCGTATGGAATGTTCGGTAGCAGGCGGACTCGCCTAGTAGGGCCGACCGCTCGGGCCCTGCACTCATCATGCCATACGGAAAAAAAAAACGGTTTTTGGCTTGTAGCGGCTGAACCTTTAGTCCGATCGCGCCGGGACCGCGCCAGTTAGATGCGCCGTTGTAAAATCTTTCAAATGAGACCTAGCCAGGGCTTCTAGCTCCTTCCGTTCGGCCGCTACAAGCCAAAAACCGTTTTTTTTTCCGTATGAGATGATTGCTCCCGTATGAAATGTTAGGTATCGGGCGGCCTCGCCTAGTAGCCGAGCGCTCGGGCCCGGCACTGATCATGCCATACGAGAAATTTTTCGTATGAGATGATCGCTCCCGTATGGAATGTTCGGTAGCAGGCGGACTCGCCTAGTAGGGCCGACCGCTCGGGCCCTGCACTCATCATGCCATACGGAAAAAAAAAACGGTTTTTGGCTTGTAGCGGCTGAACCTTTAGTCCGATCGCGCCGGGACCGCGCCAGTTAGATGCGCCGTTGTAAAATCTTTCAAATGAGACCTAGCCAGGGCTTCTAGCTCCTTCCGTTCGGCCGCTACAAGCCAAAAACCGTTTTTTTTTCCGTATGAGATGATTGCTCCCGTATGAAATGTTAGGTATCGGGCGGCCTCGCCTAGTAGCCGAGCGCTCGGGCCCGGCACTGATCATGCCATACGAGAAATTTTTCGTATGAGATGATCGCTCCCGTATGGAATGTTCGGTAGCAGGCGGACTCGCCTAGTAGGGCCGACCGCTCGGGCCCTGCACTCATCATGCCATACGGAAAAAAAAAACGGTTTTTGGCTTGTAGCGGCTGAACCTTTAGTCCGATCGCGCCGGGACCGCGCCAGTTAGATGCGCCGTTGTAAAATCTTTCAAATGAGACCTAGCCAGGGCTTCTAGCTCCTTCCGTTCGGCCGCTACAAGCCAAAAACCGTTTTTTTTTCCGTATGAGATGATTGCTCCCGTATGAAATGTTAGGTATCGGGCGGCCTCGCCTAGTAGCCGAGCGCTCGGGCCCGGCACTGATCATGCCATACGAGAAATTTTTCGTATGAGATGATCGCTCCCGTATGGAATGTTCGGTAGCAGGCGGACTCGCCTAGTAGGGCCGACCGCTCGGGCCCTGCACTCATCATGCCATACGGAAAAAAAAAACGGTTTTTGGCTTGTAGCGGCTGAACCTTTAGTCCGATCGCGCCGGGACCGCGCCAGTTAGATGCGCCGTTGTAAAATCTTTCAAATGAGACCTAGCCAGGGCTTCTAGCTCCTTCCGTTCGGCCGCTACAAGCCAAAAACCGTTTTTTTTTCCGTATGAGATGATTGCTCCCGTATGAAATGTTAGGTATCGGGCGGCCTCGCCTAGTAGCCGAGCGCTCGGGCCCGGCACTGATCATGCCATACGAGAAATTTTTCGTATGAGATGATCGCTCCCGTATGGAATGTTCGGTAGCAGGCGGACTCGCCTAGTAGGGCCGACCGCTCGGGCCCTGCACTCATCATGCCATACGGAAAAAAAAAACGGTTTTTGGCTTGTAGCGGCTGAACCTTTAGTCCGATCGCGCCGGGACCGCGCCAGTTAGATGCGCCGTTGTAAAATCTTTCAAATGAGACCTAGCCAGGGCTTCTAGCTCCTTCCGTTCGGCCGCTACAAGCCAAAAACCGTTTTTTTTTCCGTATGAGATGATTGCTCCCGTATGAAATGTTAGGTATCGGGCGGCCTCGCCTAGTAGCCGAGCGCTCGGGCCCGGCACTGATCATGCCATACGAGAAATTTTTCGTATGAGATGATCGCTCCCGTATGGAATGTTCGGTAGCAGGCGGACTCGCCTAGTAGGGCCGACCGCTCGGGCCCTGCACTCATCATGCCATACGGAAAAAAAAAACGGTTTTTGGCTTGTAGCGGCTGAACCTTTAGTCCGATCGCGCCGGGACCGCGCCAGTTAGATGCGCCGTTGTAAAATCTTTCAAATGAGACCTAGCCAGGGCTTCTAGCTCCTTCCGTTCGGCCGCTACAAGCCAAAAACCGTTTTTTTTTCCGTATGAGATGATTGCTCCCGTATGAAATGTTAGGTATCGGGCGGCCTCGCCTAGTAGCCGAGCGCTCGGGCCCGGCACTGATCATGCCATACGAGAAATTTTTCGTATGAGATGATCGCTCCCGTATGGAATGTTCGGTAGCAGGCGGACTCGCCTAGTAGGGCCGACCGCTCGGGCCCTGCACTCATCATGCCATACGGAAAAAAAAAACGGTTTTTGGCTTGTAGCGGCTGAACCTTTAGTCCGATCGCGCCGGGACCGCGCCAGTTAGATGCGCCGTTGTAAAATCTTTCAAATGAGACCTAGCCAGGGCTTCTAGCTCCTTCCGTTCGGCCGCTACAAGCCAAAAACCGTTTTTTTTTCCGTATGAGATGATTGCTCCCGTATGAAATGTTAGGTATCGGGCGGCCTCGCCTAGTAGCCGAGCGCTCGGGCCCGGCACTGATCATGCCATACGAGAAATTTTTCGTATGAGATGATCGCTCCCGTATGGAATGTTCGGTAGCAGGCGGACTCGCCTAGTAGGGCCGACCGCTCGGGCCCTGCACTCATCATGCCATACGGAAAAAAAAAACGGTTTTTGGCTTGTAGCGGCTGAACCTTTAGTCCGATCGCGCCGGGACCGCGCCAGTTAGATGCGCCGTTGTAAAATCTTTCAAATGAGACCTAGCCAGGGCTTCTAGCTCCTTCCGTTCGGCCGCTACAAGCCAAAAACCGTTTTTTTTTCCGTATGAGATGATTGCTCCCGTATGAAATGTTAGGTATCGGGCGGCCTCGCCTAGTAGCCGAGCGCTCGGGCCCGGCACTGATCATGCCATACGAGAAATTTTTCGTATGAGATGATCGCTCCCGTATGGAATGTTCGGTAGCAGGCGGACTCGCCTAGTAGGGCCGACCGCTCGGGCCCTGCACTCATCATGCCATACGGAAAAAAAAAACGGTTTTTGGCTTGTAGCGGCTGAACCTTTAGTCCGATCGCGCCGGGACCGCGCCAGTTAGATGCGCCGTTGTAAAATCTTTCAAATGAGACCTAGCCAGGGCTTCTAGCTCCTTCCGTTCGGCCGCTACAAGCCAAAAACCGTTTTTTTTTCCGTATGAGATGATTGCTCCCGTATGAAATGTTAGGTATCGGGCGGCCTCGCCTAGTAGCCGAGCGCTCGGGCCCGGCACTGATCATGCCATACGAGAAATTTTTCGTATGAGATGATCGCTCCCGTATGGAATGTTCGGTAGCAGGCGGACTCGCCTAGTAGGGCCGACCGCTCGGGCCCTGCACTCATCATGCCATACGGAAAAAAAAAACGGTTTTTGGCTTGTAGCGGCTGAACCTTTAGTCCGATCGCGCCGGGACCGCGCCAGTTAGATGCGCCGTTGTAAAATCTTTCAAATGAGACCTAGCCAGGGCTTCTAGCTCCTTCCGTTCGGCCGCTACAAGCCAAAAACCGTTTTTTTTTCCGTATGAGATGATTGCTCCCGTATGAAATGTTAGGTATCGGGCGGCCTCGCCTAGTAGCCGAGCGCTCGGGCCCGGCACTGATCATGCCATACGAGAAATTTTTCGTATGAGATGATCGCTCCCGTATGGAATGTTCGGTAGCAGGCGGACTCGCCTAGTAGGGCCGACCGCTCGGGCCCTGCACTCATCATGCCATACGGAAAAAAAAAACGGTTTTTGGCTTGTAGCGGCTGAACCTTTAGTCCGATCGCGCCGGGACCGCGCCAGTTAGATGCGCCGTTGTAAAATCTTTCAAATGAGACCTAGCCAGGGCTTCTAGCTCCTTCCGTTCGGCCGCTACAAGCCAAAAACCGTTTTTTTTTCCGTATGAGATGATTGCTCCCGTATGAAATGTTAGGTATCGGGCGGCCTCGCCTAGTAGCCGAGCGCTCGGGCCCGGCACTGATCATGCCATACGAGAAATTTTTCGTATGAGATGATCGCTCCCGTATGGAATGTTCGGTAGCAGGCGGACTCGCCTAGTAGGGCCGACCGCTCGGGCCCTGCACTCATCATGCCATACGGAAAAAAAAAACGGTTTTTGGCTTGTAGCGGCTGAACCTTTAGTCCGATCGCGCCGGGACCGCGCCAGTTAGATGCGCCGTTGTAAAATCTTTCAAATGAGACCTAGCCAGGGCTTCTAGCTCCTTCCGTTCGGCCGCTACAAGCCAAAAACCGTTTTTTTTTCCGTATGAGATGATTGCTCCCGTATGAAATGTTAGGTATCGGGCGGCCTCGCCTAGTAGCCGAGCGCTCGGGCCCGGCACTGATCATGCCATACGAGAAATTTTTCGTATGAGATGATCGCTCCCGTATGGAATGTTCGGTAGCAGGCGGACTCGCCTAGTAGGGCCGACCGCTCGGGCCCTGCACTCATCATGCCATACGGAAAAAAAAAAACGGTTTTTGGCTTGTAGCGGCTGAACCTTTAGTCCGATCGCGCCGGGACCGCGCCAGTTAGATGCGCCGTTGTAAAATCTTTCAAATGAGACCTAGCCAGGGCTTCTAGCTCCTTCCGTTCGGCCGCTACAAGCCAAAAACCGTTTTTTTTTCCGTATGAGATGATTGCTCCCGTATGAAATGTTAGGTATCGGGCGGCCTCGCCTAGTAGCCGAGCGCTCGGGCCCGGCACTGATCATGCCATACGAGAAATTTTTCGTATGAGATGATCGCTCCCGTATGGAATGTTCGGTAGCAGGCGGACTCGCCTAGTAGGGCCGACCGCTCGGGCCCTGCACTCATCATGCCATACGGAAAAAAAAAACGGTTTTTGGCTTGTAGCGGCTGAACCTTTAGTCCGATCGCGCCGGGACCGCGCCAGTTAGATGCGCCGTTGTAAAATCTTTCAAATGAGACCTAGCCAGGGCTTCTAGCTCCTTCCGTTCGGCCGCTACAAGCCAAAAACCGTTTTTTTTTCCGTATGAGATGATTGCTCCCGTATGAAATGTTAGGTATCGGGCGGCCTCGCCTAGTAGCCGAGCGCTCGGGCCCGGCACTGATCATGCCATACGAGAAATTTTTCGTATGAGATGATCGCTCCCGTATGGAATGTTCGGTAGCAGGCGGACTCGCCTAGTAGGGCCGACCGCTCGGGCCCTGCACTCATCATGCCATACGGAAAAAAAAAAACGGTTTTTGGCTTGTAGCGGCTGAACCTTTAGTCCGATCGCGCCGGGACCGCGCCAGTTAGATGCGCCGTTGTAAAATCTTTCAAATGAGACCTAGCCAGGGCTTCTAGCTCCTTCCGTTCGGCCGCTACAAGCCAAAAACCGTTTTTTTTTCCGTATGAGATGATTGCTCCCGTATGAAATGTTAGGTATCGGGCGGCCTCGCCTAGTAGCCGAGCGCTCGGGCCCGGCACTGATCATGCCATACGAGAAATTTTTCGTATGAGATGATCGCTCCCGTATGGAATGTTCGGTAGCAGGCGGACTCGCCTAGTAGGGCCGACCGCTCGGGCCCTGCACTCATCATGCCATACGGAAAAAAAAAACGGTTTTTGGCTTGTAGCGGCTGAACCTTTAGTCCGATCGCGCCGGGACCGCGCCAGTTAGATGCGCCGTTGTAAAATCTTTCAAATGAGACCTAGCCAGGGCTTCTAGCTCCTTCCGTTCGGCCGCTACAAGCCAAAAACCGTTTTTTTTTCCGTATGAGATGATTGCTCCCGTATGAAATGTTAGGTATCGGGCGGCCTCGCCTAGTAGCCGAGCGCTCGGGCCCGGCACTGATCATGCCATACGAGAAATTTTTCGTATGAGATGATCGCTCCCGTATGGAATGTTCGGTAGCAGGCGGACTCGCCTAGTAGGGCCGACCGCTCGGGCCCTGCACTCATCATGCCATACGGAAAAAAAAAACGGTTTTTGGCTTGTAGCGGCTGAACCTTTAGTCCGATCGCGCCGGGACCGCGCCAGTTAGATGCGCCGTTGTAAAATCTTTCAAATGAGACCTAGCCAGGGCTTCTAGCTCCTTCCGTTCGGCCGCTACAAGCCAAAAACCGTTTTTTTTTCCGTATGAGATGATTGCTCCCGTATGAAATGTTAGGTATCGGGCGGCCTCGCCTAGTAGCCGAGCGCTCGGGCCCGGCACTGATCATGCCATACGAGAAATTTTTCGTATGAGATGATCGCTCCCGTATGGAATGTTCGGTAGCAGGCGGACTCGCCTAGTAGGGCCGACCGCTCGGGCCCTGCACTCATCATGCCATACGGAAAAAAAAAACGGTTTTTGGCTTGTAGCGGCTGAACCTTTAGTCCGATCGCGCCGGGACCGCGCCAGTTAGATGCGCCGTTGTAAAATCTTTCAAATGAGACCTAGCCAGGGCTTCTAGCTCCTTCCGTTCGGCCGCTACAAGCCAAAAACCGTTTTTTTTTCCGTATGAGATGATTGCTCCCGTATGAAATGTTAGGTATCGGGCGGCCTCGCCTAGTAGCCGAGCGCTCGGGCCCGGCACTGATCATGCCATACGAGAAATTTTTCGTATGAGATGATCGCTCCCGTATGGAATGTTCGGTAGCAGGCGGACTCGCCTAGTAGGGCCGACCGCTCGGGCCCTGCACTCATCATGCCATACGGAAAAAAAAAAACGGTTTTTGGCTTGTAGCGGCTGAACCTTTAGTCCGATCGCGCCGGGACCGCGCCAGTTAGATGCGCCGTTGTAAAATCTTTCAAATGAGACCTAGCCAGGGCTTCTAGCTCCTTCCGTTCGGCCGCTACAAGCCAAAAACCGTTTTTTTTTCCGTATGAGATGATTGCACCCGTATGAAATGTTAGGTATCGGGCGGCCTCGCCTAGTAGCCGAGCGCTCGGGCCCGGCACTGATCATGCCATACGAGAAATTTTTCGTATGAGATGATCGCTCCCGTATGGAATGTTCGGTAGCAGGCGGACTCGCCTAGTAGGGCCGACCGCTCGGGCCCTGCACTCATCATGCCATACGGAAAAAAAAAACGGTTTTTGGCTTGTAGCGGCTGAACCTTTAGTCCGATCGCGCCGGGACCGCGCCAGTTAGATGCGCCGTTGTAAAATCTTTCAAATGAGACCTAGCCAGGGCTTCTAGCTCCTTCCGTTCGGCCGCTACAAGCCAAAAACCGTTTTTTTTTTCCGTATGAGATGATTGCTCCCGTATGAAATGTTAGGTATCGGGCGGCCTCGCCTAGTAAGCCGAGCGCTCGGGCCCGGCACTGATCATGCCATACGAGAAATTTTTCGTATGAGATGATCGCTCCCGTATGGAATGTTCGGTAGCAGGCGGACTCGCCTAGTAGGGCCGACCGCTCGGGCCCTGCACTCATCATGCCATACGGAAAAAAAAAACGGTTTTTGGCTTGTAGCGGCTGAACCTTTAGTCCGATCGCGCCGGGACCGCGCCAGTTAGATGCGCCGTTGTAAAATCTTTCAAATGAGACCTAGCCAGGGCTTCTAGCTCCTTCCGTTCGGCCGCTACAAGCCAAAAACCGTTTTTTTTTTCCGTATGAGATGATTGCTCCCGTATGAAATGTTAGGTATCGGGCGGCCTCGCCTAGTAGCCGAGCGCTCGGGCCCGGCACTGATCATGCCATACGAGAAATTTTTCGTATGAGATGATCGCTCCCGTATGGAATGTTCGGTAGCAGGCGGACTCGCCTAGTAGGGCCGACCGCTCGGGCCCTGCACTCATCATGCCATACGGAAAAAAAAAACGGTTTTTGGCTTGTAGCGGCTGAACCTTTAGTCCGATCGCGCCGGGACCGCGCCAGTTAGATGCGCCGTTGTAAAATCTTTCAAATGAGACCTAGCCAGGGCTTCTAGCTCCTTCCGTTCGGCCGCTACAAGCCAAAAACCGTTTTTTTTTCCGTATGAGATGATTGCTCCCGTATGAAATGTTAGGTATCGGGCGGCCTCGCCTAGTAGCCGAGCGCTCGGGCCCGGCACTGATCATGCCATACGAGAAATTTTTCGTATGAGATGATCGCTCCCGTATGGAATGTTCGGTAGCAGGCGGACTCGCCTAGTAGGGCCGACCGCTCGGGCCCTGCACTCATCATGCCATACGGAAAAAAAAAACGGTTTTTGGCTTGTAGCGGCTGAACCTTTAGTCCGATCGCGCCGGGACCGCGCCAGTTAGATGCGCCGTTGTAAAATCTTTCAAATGAGACCTAGCCAGGGCTTCTAGCTCCTTCCGTTCGGCCGCTACAAGCCAAAAACCGTTTTTTTTTCCGTATGAGATGATTGCTCCCGTATGAAATGTTAGGTATCGGGCGGCCTCGCCTAGTAGCCGAGCGCTCGGGCCCGGCACTGATCATGCCATACGAGAAATTTTTCGTATGAGATGATCGCTCCCGTATGGAATGTTCGGTAGCAGGCGGACTCGCCTAGTAGGGCCGACCGCTCGGGCCCTGCACTCATCATGCCATACGGAAAAAAAAAACGGTTTTTGGCTTGTAGCGGCTGAACCTTTAGTCCGATCGCGCCGGGACCGCGCCAGTTAGATGCGCCGTTGTAAAATCTTTCAAATGAGACCTAGCCAGGGCTTCTAGCTCCTTCCGTTCGGCCGCTACAAGCCAAAAACCGTTTTTTTTTCCGTATGAGATGATTGCTCCCGTATGAAATGTTAGGTATCGGGCGGCCTCGCCTAGTAGCCGAGCGCTCGGGCCCGGCACTGATCATGCCATACGAGAAATTTTTCGTATGAGATGATCGCTCCCGTATGGAATGTTCGGTAGCAGGCGGACTCGCCTAGTAGGGCCGACCGCTCGGGCCCTGCACTCATCATGCCATACGGAAAAAAAAAAACGGTTTTTGGCTTGTAGCGGCTGAACCTTTAGTCCGATCGCGCCGGGACCGCGCCAGTTAGATGCGCCGTTGTAAAATCTTTCAAATGAGACCTAGCCAGGGCTTCTAGCTCCTTCCGTTCGGCCGCTACAAGCCAAAAACCGTTTTTTTTTCCGTATGAGATGATTGCTCCCGTATGAAATGTTAGGTATCGGGCGGCCTCGCCTAGTAGCCGAGCGCTCGGGCCCGGCACTGATCATGCCATACGAGAAATTTTTCGTATGAGATGATCGCTCCCGTATGGAATGTTCGGTAGCAGGCGGACTCGCCTAGTAGGGCCGACCGCTCGGGCCCTGCACTCATCATGCCATACGGAAAAAAAAAACGGTTTTTGGCTTGTAGCGGCTGAACCTTTAGTCCGATCGCGCCGGGACCGCGCCAGTTAGATGCGCCGTTGTAAAATCTTTCAAATGAGACCTAGCCAGGGCTTCTAGCTCCTTCCGTTCGGCCGCTACAAGCCAAAAACCGTTTTTTTTTCCGTATGAGATGATTGCTCCCGTATGAAATGTTAGGTATCGGGCGGCCTCGCCTAGTAGCCGAGCGCTCGGGCCCGGCACTGATCATGCCATACGAGAAATTTTTCGTATGAGATGATCGCTCCCGTATGGAATGTTCGGTAGCAGGCGGACTCGCCTAGTAGGGCCGACCGCTCGGGCCCTGCACTCATCATGCCATACGGAAAAAAAAAAACGGTTTTTGGCTTGTAGCGGCTGAACCTTTAGTCCGATCGCGCCGGGACCGCGCCAGTTAGATGCGCCGTTGTAAAATCTTTCAAATGAGACCTAGCCAGGGCTTCTAGCTCCTTCCGTTCGGCCGCTACAAGCCAAAAACCGTTTTTTTTTTCCGTATGAGATGATTGCTCCCGTATGAAATGTTAGGTATCGGGCGGCCTCGCCTAGTAGCCGAGCGCTCGGGCCCGGCACTGATCATGCCATACGAGAAATTTTTCGTATGAGATGATCGCTCCCGTATGGAATGTTCGGTAGCAGGCGGACTCGCCTAGTAGGGCCGACCGCTCGGGCCCTGCACTCATCATGCCATACGGAAAAAAAAAACGGTTTTTGGCTTGTAGCGGCTGAACCTTTAGTCCGATCGCGCCGGGACCGCGCCAGTTAGATGCGCCGTTGTAAAATCTTTCAAATGAGACCTAGCCAGGGCTTCTAGCTCCTTCCGTTCGGCCGCTACAAGCCAAAAACCGTTTTTTTTTCCGTATGAGATGATTGCTCCCGTATGAAATGTTAGGTATCGGGCGGCCTCGCCTAGTAGCCGAGCGCTCGGGCCCGGCACTGATCATGCCATACGAGAAATTTTTCGTATGAGATGATCGCTCCCGTATGGAATGTTCGGTAGCAGGCGGACTCGCCTAGTAGGGCCGACCGCTCGGGCCCTGCACTCATCATGCCATACGGAAAAAAAAAACGGTTTTTGGCTTGTAGCGGCTGAACCTTTAGTCCGATCGCGCCGGGACCGCGCCAGTTAGATGCGCCGTTGTAAAATCTTTCAAATGAGACCTAGCCAGGGCTTCTAGCTCCTTCCGTTCGGCCGCTACAAGCCAAAAACCGTTTTTTTTTTCCGTATGAGATGATTGCTCCCGTATGAAATGTTAGGTATCGGGCGGCCTCGCCTAGTAGCCGAGCGCTCGGGCCCGGCACTGATCATGCCATACGAGAAATTTTTCGTATGAGATGATCGCTCCCGTATGGAATGTTCGGTAGCAGGCGGACTCGCCTAGTAGGGCCGACCGCTCGGGCCCTGCACTCATCATGCCATACGGAAAAAAAAAACGGTTTTTGGCTTGTAGCGGCTGAACCTTTAGTCCGATCGCGCCGGGACCGCGCCAGTTAGATGCGCCGTTGTAAAATCTTTCAAATGAGACCTAGCCAGGGCTTCTAGCTCCTTCCGTTCGGCCGCTACAAGCCAAAAACCGTTTTTTTTTCCGTATGAGATGATTGCTCCCGTATGAAATGTTAGGTATCGGGCGGCCTCGCCTAGTAGCCGAGCGCTCGGGCCCGGCACTGATCATGCCATACGAGAAATTTTTCGTATGAGATGATCGCTCCCGTATGGAATGTTCGGTAGCAGGCGGACTCGCCTAGTAGGGCCGACCGCTCGGGCCCTGCACTCATCATGCCATACGGAAAAAAAAAACGGTTTTTGGCTTGTAGCGGCTGAACCTTTAGTCCGATCGCGCCGGGACCGCGCCAGTTAGATGCGCCGTTGTAAAATCTTTCAAATGAGACCTAGCCAGGGCTTCTAGCTCCTTCCGTTCGGCCGCTACAAGCCAAAAACCGTTTTTTTTTCCGTATGAGATGATTGCTCCCGTATGAAATGTTAGGTATCGGGCGGCCTCGCCTAGTAGCCGAGCGCTCGGGCCCGGCACTGATCATGCCATACGAGAAATTTTTCGTATGAGATGATCGCTCCCGTATGGAATGTTCGGTAGCAGGCGGACTCGCCTAGTAGGGCCGACCGCTCGGGCCCTGCACTCATCATGCCATACGGAAAAAAAAAAACGGTTTTTGGCTTGTAGCGGCTGAACCTTTAGTCCGATCGCGCCGGGACCGCGCCAGTTAGATGCGCCGTTGTAAAATCTTTCAAATGAGACCTAGCCAGGGCTTCTAGCTCCTTCCGTTCGGCCGCTACAAGCCAAAAACCGTTTTTTTTTCCGTATGAGATGATTGCTCCCGTATGAAATGTTAGGTATCGGGCGGCCTCGCCTAGTAGCCGAGCGCTCGGGCCCGGCACTGATCATGCCATACGAGAAATTTTTCGTATGAGATGATCGCTCCCGTATGGAATGTTCGGTAGCAGGCGGACTCGCCTAGTAGGGCCGACCGCTCGGGCCCTGCACTCATCATGCCATACGGAAAAAAAAAAACGGTTTTTGGCTTGTAGCGGCTGAACCTTTAGTCCGATCGCGCCGGGACCGCGCCAGTTAGATGCGCCGTTGTAAAATCTTTCAAATGAGACCTAGCCAGGGCTTCTAGCTCCTTCCGTTCGGCCGCTACAAGCCAAAAACCGTTTTTTTTTCCGTATGAGATGATTGCTCCCGTATGAAATGTTAGGTATCGGGCGGCCTCGCCTAGTAGCCGAGCGCTCGGGCCCGGCACTGATCATGCCATACGAGAAATTTTTCGTATGAGATGATCGCTCCCGTATGGAATGTTCGGTAGCAGGCGGACTCGCCTAGTAGGGCCGACCGCTCGGGCCCTGCACTCATCATGCCATACGGAAAAAAAAAACGGTTTTTGGCTTGTAGCGGCTGAACCTTTAGTCCGATCGCGCCGGGACCGCGCCAGTTAGATGCGCCGTTGTAAAATCTTTCAAATGAGACCTAGCCAGGGCTTCTAGCTCCTTCCGTTCGGCCGCTACAAGCCAAAAACCGTTTTTTTTTCCGTATGAGATGATTGCTCCCGTATGAAATGTTAGGTATCGGGCGGCCTCGCCTAGTAGCCGAGCGCTCGGGCCCGGCACTGATCATGCCATACGAGAAATTTTTCGTATGAGATGATCGCTCCCGTATGGAATGTTCGGTAGCAGGCGGACTCGCCTAGTAGGGCCGACCGCTCGGGCCCTGCACTCATCATGCCATACGGAAAAAAAAAAACGGTTTTTGGCTTGTAGCGGCTGAACCTTTAGTCCGATCGCGCCGGGACCGCGCCAGTTAGATGCGCCGTTGTAAAATCTTTCAAATGAGACCTAGCCAGGGCTTCTAGCTCCTTCCGTTCGGCCGCTACAAGCCAAAAACCGTTTTTTTTTCCGTATGAGATGATTGCTCCCGTATGAAATGTTAGGTATCGGGCGGCCTCGCCTAGTAGCCGAGCGCTCGGGCCCGGCACTGATCATGCCATACGAGAAATTTTTCGTATGAGATGATCGCTCCCGTATGGAATGTTCGGTAGCAGGCGGACTCGCCTAGTAGGGCCGACCGCTCGGGCCCTGCACTCATCATGCCATACGGAAAAAAAAAACGGTTTTTGGCTTGTAGCGGCTGAACCTTTAGTCCGATCGCGCCGGGACCGCGCCAGTTAGATGCGCCGTTGTAAAATCTTTCAAATGAGACCTAGCCAGGGCTTCTAGCTCCTTCCGTTCGGCCGCTACAAGCCAAAAACCGTTTTTTTTTCCGTATGAGATGATTGCTCCCGTATGAAATGTTAGGTATCGGGCGGCCTCGCCTAGTAGCCGAGCGCTCGGGCCCGGCACTGATCATGCCATACGAGAAATTTTTCGTATGAGATGATCGCTCCCGTATGGAATGTTCGGTAGCAGGCGGACTCGCCTAGTAGGGCCGACCGCTCGGGCCCTGCACTCATCATGCCATACGGAAAAAAAAAACGGTTTTTGGCTTGTAGCGGCTGAACCTTTAGTCCGATCGCGCCGGGACCGCGCCAGTTAGATGCGCCGTTGTAAAATCTTTCAAATGAGACCTAGCCAGGGCTTCTAGCTCCTTCCGTTCGGCCGCTACAAGCCAAAAACCGTTTTTTTTTCCGTATGAGATGATTGCTCCCGTATGAAATGTTAGGTATCGGGCGGCCTCGCCTAGTAGCCGAGCGCTCGGGCCCGGCACTGATCATGCCATACGAGAAATTTTTCGTATGAGATGATCGCTCCCGTATGGAATGTTCGGTAGCAGGCGGACTCGCCTAGTAGGGCCGACCGCTCGGGCCCTGCACTCATCATGCCATACGGAAAAAAAAAACGGTTTTTGGCTTGTAGCGGCTGAACCTTTAGTCCGATCGCGCCGGGACCGCGCCAGTTAGATGCGCCGTTGTAAAATCTTTCAAATGAGACCTAGCCAGGGCTTCTAGCTCCTTCCGTTCGGCCGCTACAAGCCAAAAACCGTTTTTTTTTCCGTATGAGATGATTGCTCCCGTATGAAATGTTAGGTATCGGGCGGCCTCGCCTAGTAGCCGAGCGCTCGGGCCCGGCACTGATCATGCCATACGAGAAATTTTTCGTATGAGATGATCGCTCCCGTATGGAATGTTCGGTAGCAGGCGGACTCGCCTAGTAGGGCCGACCGCTCGGGCCCTGCACTCATCATGCCATACGGAAAAAAAAAACGGTTTTTGGCTTGTAGCGGCTGAACCTTTAGTCCGATCGCGCCGGGACCGCGCCAGTTAGATGCGCCGTTGTAAAATCTTTCAAATGAGACCTAGCCAGGGCTTCTAGCTCCTTCCGTTCGGCCGCTACAAGCCAAAAACCGTTTTTTTTTCCGTATGAGATGATTGCTCCCGTATGAAATGTTAGGTATCGGGCGGCCTCGCCTAGTAGCCGAGCGCTCGGGCCCGGCACTGATCATGCCATACGAGAAATTTTTCGTATGAGATGATCGCTCCCGTATGGAATGTTCGGTAGCAGGCGGACTCGCCTAGTAGGGCCGACCGCTCGGGCCCTGCACTCATCATGCCATACGGAAAAAAAAAACGGTTTTTGGCTTGTAGCGGCTGAACCTTTAGTCCGATCGCGCCGGGACCGCGCCAGTTAGATGCGCCGTTGTAAAATCTTTCAAATGAGACCTAGCCAGGGCTTCTAGCTCCTTCCGTTCGGCCGCTACAAGCCAAAAACCGTTTTTTTTTCCGTATGAGATGATTGCTCCCGTATGAAATGTTAGGTATCGGGCGGCCTCGCCTAGTAGCCGAGCGCTCGGGCCCGGCACTGATCATGCCATACGAGAAATTTTTCGTATGAGATGATCGCTCCCGTATGGAATGTTCGGTAGCAGGCGGACTCGCCTAGTAGGGCCGACCGCTCGGGCCCTGCACTCATCATGCCATACGGAAAAAAAAAACGGTTTTTGGCTTGTAGCGGCTGAACCTTTAGTCCGATCGCGCCGGGACCGCGCCAGTTAGATGCGCCGTTGTAAAATCTTTCAAATGAGACCTAGCCAGGGCTTCTAGCTCCTTCCGTTCGGCCGCTACAAGCCAAAAACCGTTTTTTTTTCCGTATGAGATGATTGCTCCCGTATGAAATGTTAGGTATCGGGCGGCCTCGCCTAGTAGCCGAGCGCTCGGGCCCGGCACTGATCATGCCATACGAGAAATTTTTCGTATGAGATGATCGCTCCCGTATGGAATGTTCGGTAGCAGGCGGACTCGCCTAGTAGGGCCGACCGCTCGGGCCCTGCACTCATCATGCCATACGGAAAAAAAAAACGGTTTTTGGCTTGTAGCGGCTGAACCTTTAGTCCGATCGCGCCGGGACCGCGCCAGTTAGATGCGCCGTTGTAAAATCTTTCAAATGAGACCTAGCCAGGGCTTCTAGCTCCTTCCGTTCGGCCGCTACAAGCCAAAAACCGTTTTTTTTTCCGTATGAGATGATTGCTCCCGTATGAAATGTTAGGTATCGGGCGGCCTCGCCTAGTAGCCGAGCGCTCGGGCCCGGCACTGATCATGCCATACGAGAAATTTTTCGTATGAGATGATCGCTCCCGTATGGAATGTTCGGTAGCAGGCGGACTCGCCTAGTAGGGCCGACCGCTCGGGCCCTGCACTCATCATGCCATACGGAAAAAAAAAACGGTTTTTGGCTTGTAGCGGCTGAACCTTTAGTCCGATCGCGCCGGGACCGCGCCAGTTAGATGCGCCGTTGTAAAATCTTTCAAATGAGACCTAGCCAGGGCTTCTAGCTCCTTCCGTTCGGCCGCTACAAGCCAAAAACCGTTTTTTTTTCCGTATGAGATGATTGCTCCCGTATGAAATGTTAGGTATCGGGCGGCCTCGCCTAGTAGCCGAGCGCTCGGGCCCGGCACTGATCATGCCATACGAGAAATTTTTCGTATGAGATGATCGCTCCCGTATGGAATGTTCGGTAGCAGGCGGACTCGCCTAGTAGGGCCGACCGCTCGGGCCCTGCACTCATCATGCCATACGGAAAAAAAAAACGGTTTTTGGCTTGTAGCGGCTGAACCTTTAGTCCGATCGCGCCGGGACCGCGCCAGTTAGATGCGCCGTTGTAAAATCTTTCAAATGAGACCTAGCCAGGGCTTCTAGCTCCTTCCGTTCGGCCGCTACAAGCCAAAAACCGTTTTTTTTTCCGTATGAGATGATTGCTCCCGTATGAAATGTTAGGTATCGGGCGGCCTCGCCTAGTAGCCGAGCGCTCGGGCCCGGCACTGATCATGCCATACGAGAAATTTTTCGTATGAGATGATCGCTCCCGTATGGAATGTTCGGTAGCAGGCGGACTCGCCTAGTAGGGCCGACCGCTCGGGCCCTGCACTCATCATGCCATACGGAAAAAAAAAACGGTTTTTGGCTTGTAGCGGCTGAACCTTTAGTCCGATCGCGCCGGGACCGCGCCAGTTAGATGCGCCGTTGTAAAATCTTTCAAATGAGACCTAGCCAGGGCTTCTAGCTCCTTCCGTTCGGCCGCTACAAGCCAAAAACCGTTTTTTTTTCCGTATGAGATGATTGCTCCCGTATGAAATGTTAGGTATCGGGCGGCCTCGCCTAGTAGCCGAGCGCTCGGGCCCGGCACTGATCATGCCATACGAGAAATTTTTCGTATGAGATGATCGCTCCCGTATGGAATGTTCGGTAGCAGGCGGACTCGCCTAGTAGGGCCGACCGCTCGGGCCCTGCACTCATCATGCCATACGGAAAAAAAAAACGGTTTTTGGCTTGTAGCGGCTGAACCTTTAGTCCGATCGCGCCGGGACCGCGCCAGTTAGATGCGCCGTTGTAAAATCTTTCAAATGAGACCTAGCCAGGGCTTCTAGCTCCTTCCGTTCGGCCGCTACAAGCCAAAAACCGTTTTTTTTTCCGTATGAGATGATTGCTCCCGTATGAAATGTTAGGTATCGGGCGGCCTCGCCTAGTAGCCGAGCGCTCGGGCCCGGCACTGATCATGCCATACGAGAAATTTTTCGTATGAGATGATCGCTCCCGTATGGAATGTTCGGTAGCAGGCGGACTCGCCTAGTAGGGCCGACCGCTCGGGCCCTGCACTCATCATGCCATACGGAAAAAAAAAACGGTTTTTGGCTTGTAGCGGCTGAACCTTTAGTCCGATCGCGCCGGGACCGCGCCAGTTAGATGCGCCGTTGTAAAATCTTTCAAATGAGACCTAGCCAGGGCTTCTAGCTCCTTCCGTTCGGCCGCTACAAGCCAAAAACCGTTTTTTTTTCCGTATGAGATGATTGCTCCCGTATGAAATGTTAGGTATCGGGCGGCCTCGCCTAGTAGCCGAGCGCTCGGGCCCGGCACTGATCATGCCATACGAGAAATTTTTCGTATGAGATGATCGCTCCCGTATGGAATGTTCGGTAGCAGGCGGACTCGCCTAGTAGGGCCGACCGCTCGGGCCCTGCACTCATCATGCCATACGGAAAAAAAAAACGGTTTTTGAGCGGCTGAACCTTTAGTCCGATCGCGCCGGGACCGCGCCAGTTAGATGCGCCGTTGTAAAATCTTTCAAATGAGACCTAGCCAGGGCTTCTAGCTCCTTCCGTTCGGCCGCTACAAGCCAAAAACCGTTTTTTTTTCCGTATGAGATGATTGCTCCCGTATGAAATGTTAGGTATCGGGCGGCCTCGCCTAGTAGCCGAGCGCTCGGGCCCGGCACTGATCATGCCATACGAGAAATTTTTCGTATGAGATGATCGCTCCCGTATGGAATGTTCGGTAGCAGGCGGACTCGCCTAGTAGGGCCGACCGCTCGGGCCCTGCACTCATCATGCCATACGGAAAAAAAAAACGGTTTTTGGCTTGTAGCGGCTGAACCTTTAGTCCGATCGCGCCGGGACCGCGCCAGTTAGATGCGCCGTTGTAAAATCTTTCAAATGAGACCTAGCCAGGGCTTCTAGCTCCTTCCGTTCGGCCGCTACAAGCCAAAAACCGTTTTTTTTTCCGTATGAGATGATTGCTCCCGTATGAAATGTTAGGTATCGGGCGGCCTCGCCTAGTAGCCGAGCGCTCGGGCCCGGCACTGATCATGCCATACGAGAAATTTTTCGTATGAGATGATCGCTCCCGTATGGAATGTTCGGTAGCAGGCGGACTCGCCTAGTAGGGCCGACCGCTCGGGCCCTGCACTCATCATGCCATACGGAAAAAAAAAAACGGTTTTTGGCTTGTAGCGGCTGAACCTTTAGTCCGATCGCGCCGGGACCGCGCCAGTTAGATGCGCCGTTGTAAAATCTTTCAAATGAGACCTAGCCAGGGCTTCTAGCTCCTTCCGTTCGGCCGCTACAAGCCAAAAACCGTTTTTTTTTCCGTATGAGATGATTGCTCCCGTATGAAATGTTAGGTATCGGGCGGCCTCGCCTAGTAGCCGAGCGCTCGGGCCCGGCACTGATCATGCCATACGAGAAATTTTTCGTATGAGATGATCGCTCCCGTATGGAATGTTCGGTAGCAGGCGGACTCGCCTAGTAGGGCCGACCGCTCGGGCCCTGCACTCATCATGCCATACGGAAAAAAAAAACGGTTTTTGGCTTGTAGCGGCTGAACCTTTAGTCCGATCGCGCCGGGACCGCGCCAGTTAGATGCGCCGTTGTAAAATCTTTCAAATGAGACCTAGCCAGGGCTTCTAGCTCCTTCCGTTCGGCCGCTACAAGCCAAAAACCGTTTTTTTTTCCGTATGAGATGATTGCTCCCGTATGAAATGTTAGGTATCGGGCGGCCTCGCCTAGTAGCCGAGCGCTCGGGCCCGGCACTGATCATGCCATACGAGAAATTTTTCGTATGAGATGATCGCTCCCGTATGGAATGTTCGGTAGCAGGCGGACTCGCCTAGTAGGGCCGACCGCTCGGGCCCTGCACTCATCATGCCATACGGAAAAAAAAAACGGTTTTTGGCTTGTAGCGGCTGAACCTTTAGTCCGATCGCGCCGGGACCGCGCCAGTTAGATGCGCCGTTGTAAAATCTTTCAAATGAGACCTAGCCAGGGCTTCTAGCTCCTTCCGTTCGGCCGCTACAAGCCAAAAACCGTTTTTTTTTCCGTATGAGATGATTGCTCCCGTATGAAATGTTAGGTATCGGGCGGCCTCGCCTAGTAGCCGAGCGCTCGGGCCCGGCACTGATCATGCCATACGAGAAATTTTTCGTATGAGATGATCGCTCCCGTATGGAATGTTCGGTAGCAGGCGGACTCGCCTAGTAGGGCCGACCGCTCGGGCCCTGCACTCATCATGCCATACGGAAAAAAAAAACGGTTTTTGGCTTGTAGCGGCTGAACCTTTAGTCCGATCGCGCCGGGACCGCGCCAGTTAGATGCGCCGTTGTAAAATCTTTCAAATGAGACCTAGCCAGGGCTTCTAGCTCCTTCCGTTCGGCCGCTACAAGCCAAAAACCGTTTTTTTTTCCGTATGAGATGATTGCTCCCGTATGAAATGTTAGGTATCGGGCGGCCTCGCCTAGTAGCCGAGCGCTCGGGCCCGGCACTGATCATGCCATACGAGAAATTTTTCGTATGAGATGATCGCTCCCGTATGGAATGTTCGGTAGCAGGCGGACTCGCCTAGTAGGGCCGACCGCTCGGGCCCTGCACTCATCATGCCATACGGAAAAAAAAAACGGTTTTTGGCTTGTAGCGGCTGAACCTTTAGTCCGATCGCGCCGGGACCGCGCCAGTTAGATGCGCCGTTGTAAAATCTTTCAAATGAGACCTAGCCAGGGCTTCTAGCTCCTTCCGTTCGGCCGCTACAAGCCAAAAACCGTTTTTTTTTCCGTATGAGATGATTGCTCCCGTATGAAATGTTAGGTATCGGGCGGCCTCGCCTAGTAGCCGAGCGCTCGGGCCCGGCACTGATCATGCCATACGAGAAATTTTTCGTATGAGATGATCGCTCCCGTATGGAATGTTCGGTAGCAGGCGGACTCGCCTAGTAGGGCCGACCGCTCGGGCCCTGCACTCATCATGCCATACGGAAAAAAAAAACGGTTTTTGGCTTGTAGCGGCTGAACCTTTAGTCCGATCGCGCCGGGACCGCGCCAGTTAGATGCGCCGTTGTAAAATCTTTCAAATGAGACCTAGCCAGGGCTTCTAGCTCCTTCCGTTCGGCCGCTACAAGCCAAAAACCGTTTTTTTTTCCGTATGAGATGATTGCTCCCGTATGAAATGTTAGGTATCGGGCGGCCTCGCCTAGTAGCCGAGCGCTCGGGCCCGGCACTGATCATGCCATACGAGAAATTTTTCGTATGAGATGATCGCTCCCGTATGGAATGTTCGGTAGCAGGCGGACTCGCCTAGTAGGGCCGACCGCTCGGGCCCTGCACTCATCATGCCATACGGAAAAAAAAAACGGTTTTTGGCTTGTAGCGGCTGAACCTTTAGTCCGATCGCGCCGGGACCGCGCCAGTTAGATGCGCCGTTGTAAAATCTTTCAAATGAGACCTAGCCAGGGCTTCTAGCTCCTTCCGTTCGGCCGCTACAAGCCAAAAACCGTTTTTTTTTCCGTATGAGATGATTGCTCCCGTATGAAATGTTAGGTATCGGGCGGCCTCGCCTAGTAGCCGAGCGCTCGGGCCCGGCACTGATCATGCCATACGAGAAATTTTTCGTATGAGATGATCGCTCCCGTATGGAATGTTCGGTAGCAGGCGGACTCGCCTAGTAGGGCCGACCGCTCGGGCCCTGCACTCATCATGCCATACGGAAAAAAAAAACGGTTTTTGGCTTGTAGCGGCTGAACCTTTAGTCCGATCGCGCCGGGACCGCGCCAGTTAGATGCGCCGTTGTAAAATCTTTCAAATGAGACCTAGCCAGGGCTTCTAGCTCCTTCCGTTCGGCCGCTACAAGCCAAAAACCGTTTTTTTTTCCGTATGAGATGATTGCTCCCGTATGAAATGTTAGGTATCGGGCGGCCTCGCCTAGTAGCCGAGCGCTCGGGCCCGGCACTGATCATGCCATACGAGAAATTTTTCGTATGAGATGATCGCTCCCGTATGGAATGTTCGGTAGCAGGCGGACTCGCCTAGTAGGGCCGACCGCTCGGGCCCTGCACTCATCATGCCATACGGAAAAAAAAAACGGTTTTTGGCTTGTAGCGGCTGAACCTTTAGTCCGATCGCGCCGGGACCGCGCCAGTTAGATGCGCCGTTGTAAAATCTTTCAAATGAGACCTAGCCAGGGCTTCTAGCTCCTTCCGTTCGGCCGCTACAAGCCAAAAACCGTTTTTTTTTCCGTATGAGATGATTGCTCCCGTATGAAATGTTAGGTATCGGGCGGCCTCGCCTAGTAGCCGAGCGCTCGGGCCCGGCACTGATCATGCCATACGAGAAATTTTTCGTATGAGATGATCGCTCCCGTATGGAATGTTCGGTAGCAGGCGGACTCGCCTAGTAGGGCCGACCGCTCGGGCCCTGCACTCATCATGCCATACGGAAAAAAAAAACGGTTTTTGGCTTGTAGCGGCTGAACCTTTAGTCCGATCGCGCCGGGACCGCGCCAGTTAGATGCGCCGTTGTAAAATCTTTCAAATGAGACCTAGCCAGGGCTTCTAGCTCCTTCCGTTCGGCCGCTACAAGCCAAAAACCGTTTTTTTTTTCCGTATGAGATGATTGCTCCCGTATGAAATGTTAGGTATCGGGCGGCCTCGCCTAGTAGCCGAGCGCTCGGGCCCGGCACTGATCATGCCATACGAGAAATTTTTCGTATGAGATGATCGCTCCCGTATGGAATGTTCGGTAGCAGGCGGACTCGCCTAGTAGGGCCGACCGCTCGGGCCCTGCACTCATCATGCCATACGGAAAAAAAAAACGGTTTTTGGTCTTGTAGCGGCTGAACCTTTAGTCCGATCGCGCCGGGACCGCGCCAGTTAGATGCGCCGTTGTAAAATCTTTCAAATGAGACCTAGCCAGGGCTTCTAGCTCCTTCCGTTCGGCCGCTACAAGCCAAAAACCGTTTTTTTTTCCGTATGAGATGATTGCTCCCGTATGAAATGTTAGGTATCGGGCGGCCTCGCCTAGTAGCCGAGCGCTCGGGCCCGGCACTGATCATGCCATACGAGAAATTTTTCGTATGAGATGATCGCTCCCGTATGGAATGTTCGGTAGCAGGCGGACTCGCCTAGTAGGGCCGACCGCTCGGGCCCTGCACTCATCATGCCATACGGAAAAAAAAAACGGTTTTTGGCTTGTAGCGGCTGAACCTTTAGTCCGATCGCGCCGGGACCGCGCCAGTTAGATGCGCCGTTGTAAAATCTTTCAAATGAGACCTAGCCAGGGCTTCTAGCTCCTTCCGTTCGGCCGCTACAAGCCAAAAACCGTTTTTTTTTCCGTATGAGATGATTGCTCCCGTATGAAATGTTAGGTATCGGGCGGCCTCGCCTAGTAGCCGAGCGCTCGGGCCCGGCACTGATCATGCCATACGAGAAATTTTTCGTATGAGATGATCGCTCCCGTATGGAATGTTCGGTAGCAGGCGGACTCGCCTAGTAGGGCCGACCGCTCGGGCCCTGCACTCATCATGCCATACGGAAAAAAAAAACGGTTTTTGGCTTGTAGCGGCTGAACCTTTAGTCCGATCGCGCCGGGACCGCGCCAGTTAGATGCGCCGTTGTAAAATCTTTCAAATGAGACCTAGCCAGGGCTTCTAGCTCCTTCCGTTCGGCCGCTACAAGCCAAAAACCGTTTTTTTTTCCGTATGAGATGATTGCTCCCGTATGAAATGTTAGGTATCGGGCGGCCTCGCCTAGTAGCCGAGCGCTCGGGCCCGGCACTGATCATGCCATACGAGAAATTTTTCGTATGAGATGATCGCTCCCGTATGGAATGTTCGGTAGCAGGCGGACTCGCCTAGTAGGGCCGACCGCTCGGGCCCTGCACTCATCATGCCATACGGAAAAAAAAAACGGTTTTTGGCTTGTAGCGGCTGAACCTTTAGTCCGATCGCGCCGGGACCGCGCCAGTTAGATGCGCCGTTGTAAAATCTTTCAAATGAGACCTAGCCAGGGCTTCTAGCTCCTTCCGTTCGGCCGCTACAAGCCAAAAACCGTTTTTTTTTCCGTATGAGATGATTGCTCCCGTATGAAATGTTAGGTATCGGGCGGCCTCGCCTAGTAGCCGAGCGCTCGGGCCCGGCACTGATCATGCCATACGAGAAATTTTTCGTATGAGATGATCGCTCCCGTATGGAATGTTCGGTAGCAGGCGGACTCGCCTAGTAGGGCCGACCGCTCGGGCCCTGCACTCATCATGCCATACGGAAAAAAAAAACGGTTTTTGGCTTGTAGCGGCTGAACCTTTAGTCCGATCGCGCCGGGACCGCGCCAGTTAGATGCGCCGTTGTAAAATCTTTCAAATGAGACCTAGCCAGGGCTTCTAGCTCCTTCCGTTCGGCCGCTACAAGCCAAAAACCGTTTTTTTTTCCGTATGAGATGATTGCTCCCGTATGAAATGTTAGGTATCGGGCGGCCTCGCCTAGTAGCCGAGCGCTCGGGCCCGGCACTGATCATGCCATACGAGAAATTTTTCGTATGAGATGATCGCTCCCGTATGGAATGTTCGGTAGCAGGCGGACTCGCCTAGTAGGGCCGACCGCTCGGGCCCTGCACTCATCATGCCATACGGAAAAAAAAAACGGTTTTTGGCTTGTAGCGGCTGAACCTTTAGTCCGATCGCGCCGGGACCGCGCCAGTTAGATGCGCCGTTGTAAAATCTTTCAAATGAGACCTAGCCAGGGCTTCTAGCTCCTTCCGTTCGGCCGCTACAAGCCAAAAACCGTTTTTTTTTCCGTATGAGATGATTGCTCCCGTATGAAATGTTAGGTATCGGGCGGCCTCGCCTAGTAGCCGAGCGCTCGGGCCCGGCACTGATCATGCCATACGAGAAATTTTTCGTATGAGATGATCGCTCCCGTATGGAATGTTCGGTAGCAGGCGGACTCGCCTAGTAGGGCCGACCGCTCGGGCCCTGCACTCATCATGCCATACGGAAAAAAAAAACGGTTTTTGGCTTGTAGCGGCTGAACCTTTAGTCCGATCGCGCCGGGACCGCGCCAGTTAGATGCGCCGTTGTAAAATCTTTCAAATGAGACCTAGCCAGGGCTTCTAGCTCCTTCCGTTCGGCCGCTACAAGCCAAAAACCGTTTTTTTTTCCGTATGAGATGATTGCTCCCGTATGAAATGTTAGGTATCGGGCGGCCTCGCCTAGTAGCCGAGCGCTCGGGCCCGGCACTGATCATGCCATACGAGAAATTTTTCGTATGAGATGATCGCTCCCGTATGGAATGTTCGGTAGCAGGCGGACTCGCCTAGTAGGGCCGACCGCTCGGGCCCTGCACTCATCATGCCATACGGAAAAAAAAAACGGTTTTTGGCTTGTAGCGGCTGAACCTTTAGTCCGATCGCGCCGGGACCGCGCCAGTTAGATGCGCCGTTGTAAAATCTTTCAAATGAGACCTAGCCAGGGCTTCTAGCTCCTTCCGTTCGGCCGCTACAAGCCAAAAACCGTTTTTTTTTCCGTATGAGATGATTGCTCCCGTATGAAATGTTAGGTATCGGGCGGCCTCGCCTAGTAGCCGAGCGCTCGGGCCCGGCACTGATCATGCCATACGAGAAATTTTTCGTATGAGATGATCGCTCCCGTATGGAATGTTCGGTAGCAGGCGGACTCGCCTAGTAGGGCCGACCGCTCGGGCCCTGCACTCATCATGCCACACGGAAAAAAAAAACGGTTTTTGGCTTGTAGCGGCTGAACCTTTAGTCCGATCGCGCCGGGACCGCGCCAGTTAGATGCGCCGTTGTAAAATCTTTCAAATGAGACCTAGCCAGGGCTTCTAGCTCCTTCCGTTCGGCCGCTACAAGCCAAAAACCGTTTTTTTTTCCGTATGAGATGATTGCTCCCGTATGAAATGTTAGGTATCGGGCGGCCTCGCCTAGTAGCCGAGCGCTCGGGCCCGGCACTGATCATGCCATACGAGAAATTTTTCGTATGAGATGATCGCTCCCGTATGGAATGTTCGGTAGCAGGCGGACTCGCCTAGTAGGGCCGACCGCTCGGGCCCTGCACTCATCATGCCATACGGAAAAAAAAAACGGTTTTTGGCTTGTAGCGGCTGAACCTTTAGTCCGATCGCGCCGGGACCGCGCCAGTTAGATGCGCCGTTGTAAAATCTTTCAAATGAGACCTAGCCAGGGCTTCTAGCTCCTTCCGTTCGGCCGCTACAAGCCAAAAACCGTTTTTTTTTCCGTATGAGATGATTGCTCCCGTATGAAATGTTAGGTATCGGGCGGCCTCGCCTAGTAGCCGAGCGCTCGGGCCCGGCACTGATCATGCCATACGAGAAATTTTTCGTATGAGATGATCGCTCCCGTATGGAATGTTCGGTAGCAGGCGGACTCGCCTGTTAGGGCCGACCGCTCGGGCCCTGCACTCATCATGCCATACGGAAAAAAAAAACGGTTTTTGGCTTGTAGCGGCTGAACCTTTAGTCCGATCGCGCCGGGACCGCGCCAGTTAGATGCGCCGTTGTAAAATCTTTCAAATGAGACCTAGCCAGGGCTTCTAGCTCCTTCCGTTCGGCCGCTACAAGCCAAAAACCGTTTTTTTTTCCGTATGAGATGATTGCTCCCGTATGAAATGTTAGGTATCGGGCGGCCTCGCCTAGTAGCCGAGCGCTCGGGCCCGGAAGTGATCATGCCATACGAGAAATTTTTCGTATGAGATGATCGCTCCCGTATGGAATGTTCGGTAGCAGGCGGACTCGCCTAGTAGGGCCGACCGCTCGGGCCCTGCACTCATCATGCCATACGGAAAAAAAAACGGTTTTTGGCTTGTAGCGGCTGAACCTTTAGTCCGATCGCGCCGGGACCGCGCCAGTTAGATGCGCCGTTCGGCCGCTACAAGCCAAAAACCGTTTTTTTTTTCCGTATGAGATGATTGCTCCCGTATGAAATGTTAGGTATCGGGCGGCCTCGCCTAGTAGCCGAGCGCTCGGGCCCGGCACTGATCATGCCATACGAGAAATTTTTCGTATGAGATGATCGCTCCCGTATGGAATGTTCGGTAGCAGGCGGACTCGCCTAGTAGGGCCGACCGCTCGGGCCCTGCACTCATCATGCCATACGGAAAAAAAAAACGGTTTTTGGCTTGTAGCGGCTGAACCTTTAGTCCGATCGCGCCGGGACCGCGCCAGTTAGATGCGCCGTTGTAAAATCTTTCAAATGAGACCTAGCCAGGGCTTCTAGCTCCTTCCGTTCGGCCGCTACAAGCCAAAAACCGTTTTTTTTTTCCGTATGAGATGATTGCTCCCGTATGAAATGTTAGGTATCGGGCGGCCTCGCCTAGTAGCCGAGCGCTCGGGCCCGGCACTGATCATGCCATACGAGAAATTTTTCGTATGAGATGATCGCTCCCGTATGGAATGTTCGGTAGCAGGCGGACTCGCCTAGTAGGGCCGACCGCTCGGGCCCTGCACTCATCATGCCATACGGAAAAAAAAAACGGTTTTTGGCTTGTAGCGGCTGAACCTTTAGTCCGATCGCGCCGGGACCGCGCCAGTTAGATGCGCCGTTGTAAAATCTTTCAAATGAGACCTAGCCAGGGCTTCTAGCTCCTTCCGTTCGGCCGCTACAAGCCAAAAACCGTTTTTTTTCCGTATGAGATGATTGCTCCCGTATGAAATGTTAGGTATCGGGCGGCCTCGCCTAGTAGCCGAGCGCTCGGGCCCGGCACTGATCATGCCATACGAGAAATTTTTCGTATGAGATGATCGCTCCCGTATGGAATGTTCGGTAGCAGGCGGACTCGCCTAGTAGGGCCGACCGCTCGGGCCCTGCACTCATCATGCCATACGGAAAAAAAAAACGGTTTTTGGCTTGTAGCGGCTGAACCTTTAGTCCGATCGCGCCGGGACCGCGCCAGTTAGATGCGCCGTTGTAAAATCTTTCAAATGAGACCTAGCCAGGGCTTCTAGCTCCTTCCGTTCGGCCGCTACAAGCCAAAAACCGTTTTTTTTTCCGTATGAGATGATTGCTCCCGTATGAAATGTTAGGTATCGGGCGGCCTCGCCTAGTAGCCGAGCGCTCGGGCCCGGCACTGATCATGCCATACGAGAAATTTTTCGTATGAGATGATCGCTCCCGTATGGAATGTTCGGTAGCAGGCGGACTCGCCTAGTAGGGCCGACCGCTCGGGCCCTGCACTCATCATGCCATACGGAAAAAAAAAAACGGTTTTTGGCTTGTAGCGGCTGAACCTTTAGTCCGATCGCGCCGGGACCGCGCCAGTTAGATGCGCCGTTGTAAAATCTTTCAAATGAGACCTAGCCAGGGCTTCTAGCTCCTTCCGTTCGGCCGCTACAAGCCAAAAACCGTTTTTTTTTCCGTATGAGATGATTGCTCCCGTATGAAATGTTAGGTATCGGGCGGCCTCGCCTAGTAGCCGAGCGCTCGGGCCCGGCACTGATCATGCCATACGAGAAATTTTTCGTATGAGATGATCGCTCCCGTATGGAATGTTCGGTAGCAGGCGGACTCGCCTAGTAGGGCCGACCGCTCGGGCCCTGCACTCATCATGCCATACGGAAAAAAAAAACGGTTTTTGGCTTGTAGCGGCTGAACCTTTAGTCCGATCGCGCCGGGACCGCGCCAGTTAGATGCGCCGTTGTAAAATCTTTCAAATGAGACCTAGCCAGGGCTTCTAGCTCCTTCCGTTCGGCCGCTACAAGCCAAAAACCGTTTTTTTTTCCGTATGAGATGATTGCTCCCGTATGAAATGTTAGGTATCGGGCGGCCTCGCCTAGTAGCCGAGCGCTCGGGCCCGGCACTGATCATGCCATACGAGAAATTTTTCGTATGAGATGATCGCTCCCGTATGGAATGTTCGGTAGCAGGCGGACTCGCCTAGTAGGGCCGACCGCTCGGGCCCTGCACTCATCATGCCATACGGAAAAAAAAAACGGTTTTTGGCTTGTAGCGGCTGAACCTTTAGTCCGATCGCGCCGGGACCGCGCCAGTTAGATGCGCCGTTGTAAAATCTTTCAAATGAGACCTAGCCAGGGCTTCTAGCTCCTTCCGTTCGGCCGCTACAAGCCAAAAACCGTTTTTTTTTCCGTATGAGATGATTGCTCCCGTATGAAATGTTAGGTATCGGGCGGCCTCGCCTAGTAGCCGAGCGCTCGGGCCCGGCACTGATCATGCCATACGAGAAATTTTTCGTATGAGATGATCGCTCCCGTATGGAATGTTCGGTAGCAGGCGGACTCGCCTAGTAGGGCCGACCGCTCGGGCCCTGCACTCATCATGCCATACGGAAAAAAAAAACGGTTTTTGGCTTGTAGCGGCTGAACCTTTAGTCCGATCGCGCCGGGACCGCGCCAGTTAGATGCGCCGTTGTAAAATCTTTCAAATGAGACCTAGCCAGGGCTTCTAGCTCCTTCCGTTCGGCCGCTACAAGCCAAAAACCGTTTTTTTTTCCGTATGAGATGATTGCTCCCGTATGAAATGTTAGGTATCGGGCGGCCTCGCCTAGTAGCCGAGCGCTCGGGCCCGGCACTGATCATGCCATACGAGAAATTTTTCGTATGAGATGATCGCTCCCGTATGGAATGTTCGGTAGCAGGCGGACTCGCCTAGTAGGGCCGACCGCTCGGGCCCTGCACTCATCATGCCATACGGAAAAAAAAAACGGTTTTTGGCTTGTAGCGGCTGAACCTTTAGTCCGATCGCGCCGGGACCGCGCCAGTTAGATGCGCCGTTGTAAAATCTTTCAAATGAGACCTAGCCAGGGCTTCTAGCTCCTTCCGTTCGGCCGCTACAAGCCAAAAACCGTTTTTTTTTCCGTATGAGATGATTGCTCCCGTATGAAATGTTAGGTATCGGGCGGCCTCGCCTAGTAGCCGAGCGCTCGGGCCCGGCACTGATCATGCCATACGAGAAATTTTTCGTATGAGATGATCGCTCCCGTATGGAATGTTCGGTAGCAGGCGGACTCGCCTAGTAGGGCCGACCGCTCGGGCCCTGCACTCATCATGCCATACGGAAAAAAAAACGGTTTTTGGCTTGTAGCGGCTGAACCTTTAGTCCGATCGCGCCGGGACCGCGCCAGTTAGATGCGCCGTTGTAAAATCTTTCAAATGAGACCTAGCCAGGGCTTCTAGCTCCTTCCGTTCGGCCGCTACAAGCCAAAAACCGTTTTTTTTTCCGTATGAGATGATTGCTCCCGTATGAAATGTTAGGTATCGGGCGGCCTCGCCTAGTAGCCGAGCGCTCGGGCCCGGCACTGATCATGCCATACGAGAAATTTTTCGTATGAGATGATCGCTCCCGTATGGAATGTTCGGTAGCAGGCGGACTCGCCTAGTAGGGCCGACCGCTCGGGCCCTGCACTCATCATGCCATACGGAAAAAAAAAACGGTTTTTGGCTTGTAGCGGCTGAACCTTTAGTCCGATCGCGCCGGGACCGCGCCAGTTAGATGCGCCGTTGTAAAATCTTTCAAATGAGACCTAGCCAGGGCTTCTAGCTCCTTCCGTTCGGCCGCTACAAGCCAAAAACCGTTTTTTTTTCCGTATGAGATGATTGCTCCCGTATGAAATGTTAGGTATCGGGCGGCCTCGCCTAGTAGCCGAGCGCTCGGGCCCGGCACTGATCATGCCATACGAGAAATTTTTCGTATGAGATGATCGCTCCCGTATGGAATGTTCGGTAGCAGGCGGACTCGCCTAGTAGGGCCGACCGCTCGGGCCCTGCACTCATCATGCCATACGGAAAAAAAAAACGGTTTTTGGCTTGTAGCGGCTGAACCTTTAGTCCGATCGCGCCGGGACCGCGCCAGTTAGATGCGCCGTTGTAAAATCTTTCAAATGAGACCTAGCCAGGGCTTCTAGCTCCTTCCGTTCGGCCGCTACAAGCCAAAAACCGTTTTTTTTTCCGTATGAGATGATTGCTCCCGTATGAAATGTTAGGTATCGGGCGGCCTCGCCTAGTAGCCGAGCGCTCGGGCCCGGCACTGATCATGCCATACGAGAAATTTTTCGTATGAGATGATCGCTCCCGTATGGAATGTTCGGTAGCAGGCGGACTCGCCTAGTAGGGCCGACCGCTCGGGCCCTGCACTCATCATGCCATACGGAAAAAAAAAACGGTTTTTGGCTTGTAGCGGCTGAACCTTTAGTCCGATCGCGCCGGGACCGCGCCAGTTAGATGCGCCGTTGTAAAATCTTTCAAATGAGACCTAGCCAGGGTTTCTAGCTCCTTCCGTTCGGCCGCTACAAGCCAAAAACCGTTTTTTTTTCCGTATGAGATGATTGCTCCCGTATGAAATGTTAGGTATCGGGCGGCCTCGCCTAGTAGCCGAGCGCTCGGGCCCGGCACTGATCATGCCATACGAGAAATTTTTCGTATGAGATGATCGCTCCCGTATGGAATGTTCGGTAGCAGGCGGACTCGCCTAGTAGGGCCGACCGCTCGGGCCCTGCACTCATCATGCCATACGGAAAAAAAAACGGTTTTTGGCTTGTAGCGGCTGAACCTTTAGTCCGATCGCGCCGGGACCGCGCCAGTTAGATGCGCCGTTGTAAAATCTTTCAAATGAGACCTAGCCAGGGCTTCTAGCTCCTTCCGTTCGGCCGCTACAAGCCAAAAACCGTTTTTTTTTCCGTATGAGATGATTGCTCCCGTATGAAATGTTAGGTATCGGGCGGCCTCGCCTAGTAGCCGAGCGCTCGGGCCCGGCACTGATCATGCCATACGAGAAATTTTTCGTATGAGATGATCGCTCCCGTATGGAATGTTCGGTAGCAGGCGGACTCGCCTAGTAGGGCCGACCGCTCGGGCCCTGCACTCATCATGCCATACGGAAAAAAAAAAAGGTTTTTGGCTTGTAGCGGCTGAACCTTTAGTCCGATCGCGCCGGGACCGCGCCAGTTAGATGCGCCGTTGTAAAATCTTTCAAATGAGACCTAGCCAGGGCTTCTAGCTCCTTCCGTTCGGCCGCTACAAGCCAAAAACCGTTTTTTTTTCCGTATGAGATGATTGCTCCCGTATGAAATGTTAGGTATCGGGCGGCCTCGCCTAGTAGCCGAGCGCTCGGGCCCGGCACTGATCATGCCATACGAGAAATTTTTCGTATGAGATGATCGCTCCCGTATGGAATGTTCGGTAGCAGGCGGACTCGCCTAGTAGGGCCGACCGCTCGGGCCCTGCACTCATCATGCCATACGGAAAAAAAAACGGTTTTTGGCTTGTAGCGGCTGAACCTTTAGTCCGATCGCGCCGGGACCGCGCCAGTTAGATGCGCCGTTGTAAAATCTTTTAAATGAGACCTAGCCAGGGCTTCTAGCTCCTTCCGTTCGGCCGCTACAAGCCAAAAACCGTTTTTTTTTCCGTATGAGATGATTGCTCCCGTATGAAATGTTAGGTATCGGGCGGCCTCGCCTAGTAGCCGAGCGCTCGGGCCCGGCACTGATCATGCCATACGAGAAATTTTTCGTATGAGATGATCGCTCCCGTATGGAATGTTCGGTAGCAGGCGGACTCGCCTAGTAGGGCCGACCGCTCGGGCCCTGCACTCATCATGCCACACGGAAAAAAAAAACGGTTTTTGGCTTGTAGCGGCTGAACCTTTAGTCCGATCGCGCCGGGACCGCGCCAGTTAGATGCGCCGTTGTAAAATCTTTCAAATGAGACCTAGCCAGGGCTTCTAGCTCCTTCCGTTCGGCCGCTACAAGCCAAAAACCGTTTTTTTTTCCGTATGAGATGATTGCTCCCGTATGAAATGTTAGGTATCGGGCGGCCTCGCCTAGTAGCCGAGCGCTCGGGCCCGGCACTGATCATGCCATACGAGAAATTTTTCGTATGAGATGATCGCTCCCGTATGGAATGTTCGGTAGCAGGCGGACTCGCCTAGTAGGGCCGACCGCTCGGGCCCTGCACTCATCATGCCATACGGAAAAAAAAAACGGTTTTTGGCTTGTAGCGGCTGAACCTTTAGTCCGATCGCGCCGGGACCGCGCCAGTTAGATGCGCCGTTGTAAAATCTTTCAAATGAGACCTAGCCAGGGCTTCTAGCTCCTTCCGTTCGGCCGCTACAAGCCAAAAACCGTTTTTTTTTCCGTATGAGATGATTGCTCCCGTATGAAATGTTAGGTATCGGGCGGCCTCGCCTAGTAGCCGAGCGCTCGGGCCCGGCACTGATCATGCCATACGAGAAATTTTTCGTATGAGATGATCGCTCCCGTATGGAATGTTCGGTAGCAGGCGGACTCGCCTGTTAGGGCCGACCGCTCGGGCCCTGCACTCATCATGCCATACGGAAAAAAAAAACGGTTTTTGGCTTGTAGCGGCTGAACCTTTAGTCCGATCGCGCCGGGACCGCGCCAGTTAGATGCGCCGTTGTAAAATCTTTCAAATGAGACCTAGCCAGGGCTTCTAGCTCCTTCCGTTCGGCCGCTACAAGCCAAAAACCGTTTTTTTTTCCGTATGAGATGATTGCTCCCGTATGAAATGTTAGGTATCGGGCGGCCTCGCCTAGTAGCCGAGCGCTCGGGCCCGGAAGTGATCATGCCATACGAGAAATTTTTCGTATGAGATGATCGCTCCCGTATGGAATGTTCGGTAGCAGGCGGACTCGCCTAGTAGGGCCGACCGCTCGGGCCCTGCACTCATCATGCCATACGGAAAAAAAAACGGTTTTTGGCTTGTAGCGGCTGAACCTTTAGTCCGATCGCGCCGGGACCGCGCCAGTTAGATGCGCCGTTCGGCCGCTACAAGCCAAAAACCGTTTTTTTTTCCGTATGAGATGATTGCTCCCGTATGAAATGTTAGGTATCGGGCGGCCTCGCCTAGTAGCCGAGCGCTCGGGCCCGGCACTGATCATGCCATACGAGAAATTTTTCGTATGAGATGATCGCTCCCGTATGGAATGTTCGGTAGCAGGCGGACTCGCCTAGTAGGGCCGACCGCTCGGGCCCTGCACTCATCATGCCATACGGAAAAAAAAAACGGTTTTTGGCTTGTAGCGGCTGAACCTTTAGTCCGATCGCGCCGGGACCGCGCCAGTTAGATGCGCCGTTGTAAAATCTTTCAAATGAGACCTAGCCAGGGCTTCTAGCTCCTTCCGTTCGGCCGCTACAAGCCAAAAACCGTTTTTTTTTCCGTATGAGATGATTGCTCCCGTATGAAATGTTAGGTATCGGGCGGCCTCGCCTAGTAGCCGAGCGCTCGGGCCCGGCACTGATCATGCCATACGAGAAATTTTTCGTATGAGATGATCGCTCCCGTATGGAATGTTCGGTAGCAGGCGGACTCGCCTAGTAGGGCCGACCGCTCGGGCCCTGCACTCATCATGCCATACGGAAAAAAAAAAACGGTTTTTGGCTTGTAGCGGCTGAACCTTTAGTCCGATCGCGCCGGGACCGCGCCAGTTAGATGCGCCGTTGTAAAATCTTTCAAATGAGACCTAGCCAGGGCTTCTAGCTCCTTCCGTTCGGCCGCTACAAGCCAAAAACCGTTTTTTTTTCCGTATGAGATGATTGCTCCCGTATGAAATGTTAGGTATCGGGCGGCCTCGCCTAGTAGCCGAGCGCTCGGGCCCGGCACTGATCATGCCATACGAGAAATTTTTCGTATGAGATGATCGCTCCCGTATGGAATGTTCGGTAGCAGGCGGACTCGCCTAGTAGGGCCGACCGCTCGGGCCCTGCACTCATCATGCCATACGGAAAAAAAAAACGGTTTTTGGCTTGTAGCGGCTGAACCTTTAGTCCGATCGCGCCGGGACCGCGCCAGTTAGATGCGCCGTTGTAAAATCTTTCAAATGAGACCTAGCCAGGGCTTCTAGCTCCTTCCGTTCGGCCGCTACAAGCCAAAAACCGTTTTTTTTTCCGTATGAGATGATTGCTCCCGTATGAAATGTTAGGTATCGGGCGGCCTCGCCTAGTAGCCGAGCGCTCGGGCCCGGCACTGATCATGCCATACGAGAAATTTTTCGTATGAGATGATCGCTCCCGTATGGAATGTTCGGTAGCAGGCGGACTCGCCTAGTAGGGCCGACCGCTCGGGCCCTGCACTCATCATGCCATACGGAAAAAAAAAACGGTTTTTGGCTTGTAGCGGCTGAACCTTTAGTCCGATCGCGCCGGGACCGCGCCAGTTAGATGCGCCGTTGTAAAATCTTTCAAATGAGACCTAGCCAGGGCTTCTAGCTCCTTCCGTTCGGCCGCTACAAGCCAAAAACCGTTTTTTTTTCCGTATGAGATGATTGCTCCCGTATGAAATGTTAGGTATCGGGCGGCCTCGCCTAGTAGCCGAGCGCTCGGGCCCGGCACTGATCATGCCATACGAGAAATTTTTCGTATGAGATGATCGCTCCCGTATGGAATGTTCGGTAGCAGGCGGACTCGCCTAGTAGGGCCGACCGCTCGGGCCCTGCACTCATCATGCCATACGGAAAAAAAAAAACGGTTTTTGGCTTGTAGCGGCTGAACCTTTAGTCCGATCGCGCCGGGACCGCGCCAGTTAGATGCGCCGTTGTAAAATCTTTCAAATGAGACCTAGCCAGGGCTTCTAGCTCCTTCCGTTCGGCCGCTACAAGCCAAAAACCGTTTTTTTTTCCGTATGAGATGATTGCTCCCGTATGAAATGTTAGGTATCGGGCGGCCTCGCCTAGTAGCCGAGCGCTCGGGCCCGGCACTGATCATGCCATACGAGAAATTTTTCGTATGAGATGATCGCTCCCGTATGGAATGTTCGGTAGCAGGCGGACTCGCCTAGTAGGGCCGACCGCTCGGGCCCTGCACTCATCATGCCATACGGAAAAAAAAAACGGTTTTTGGCTTGTAGCGGCTGAACCTTTAGTCCGATCGCGCCGGGACCGCGCCAGTTAGATGCGCCGTTGTAAAATCTTTCAAATGAGACCTAGCCAGGGCTTCTAGCTCCTTCCGTTCGGCCGCTACAAGCCAAAAACCGTTTTTTTTTCCGTATGAGATGATTGCTCCCGTATGAAATGTTAGGTATCGGGCGGCCTCGCCTAGTAGCCGAGCGCTCGGGCCCGGCACTGATCATGCCATACGAGAAATTTTTCGTATGAGATGATCGCTCCCGTATGGAATGTTCGGTAGCAGGCGGACTCGCCTAGTAGGGCCGACCGCTCGGGCCCTGCACTCATCATGCCATACGGAAAAAAAAAACGGTTTTTGGCTTGTAGCGGCTGAACCTTTAGTCCGATCGCGCCGGGACCGCGCCAGTTAGATGCGCCGTTGTAAAATCTTTCAAATGAGACCTAGCCAGGGCTTCTAGCTCCTTCCGTTCGGCCGCTACAAGCCAAAAACCGTTTTTTTTTCCGTATGAGATGATTGCTCCCGTATGAAATGTTAGGTATCGGGCGGCCTCGCCTAGTAGCCGAGCGCTCGGGCCCGGCACTGATCATGCCATACGAGAAATTTTTCGTATGAGATGATCGCTCCCGTATGGAATGTTCGGTAGCAGGCGGACTCGCCTAGTAGGGCCGACCGCTCGGGCCCTGCACTCATCATGCCATACGGAAAAAAAAAAACGGTTTTTGGCTTGTAGCGGCTGAACCTTTAGTCCGATCGCGCCGGGACCGCGCCAGTTAGATGCGCCGTTGTAAAATCTTTCAAATGAGACCTAGCCAGGGCTTCTAGCTCCTTCCGTTCGGCCGCTACAAGCCAAAAACCGTTTTTTTTTCCGTATGAGATGATTGCTCCCGTATGAAATGTTAGGTATCGGGCGGCCTCGCCTAGTAGCCGAGCGCTCGGGCCCGGCACTGATCATGCCATACGAGAAATTTTTCGTATGAGATGATCGCTCCCGTATGGAATGTTCGGTAGCAGGCGGACTCGCCTAGTAGGGCCGACCGCTCGGGCCCTGCACTCATCATGCCATACGGAAAAAAAAAACGGTTTTTGGCTTGTAGCGGCTGAACCTTTAGTCCGATCGCGCCGGGACCGCGCCAGTTAGATGCGCCGTTGTAAAATCTTTCAAATGAGACCTAGCCAGGGCTTCTAGCTCCTTCCGTTCGGCCGCTACAAGCCAAAAACCGTTTTTTTTTCCGTATGAGATGATTGCTCCCGTATGAAATGTTAGGTATCGGGCGGCCTCGCCTAGTAGCCGAGCGCTCGGGCCCGGCACTGATCATGCCATACGAGAAATTTTTCGTATGAGATGATCGCTCCCGTATGGAATGTTCGGTAGCAGGCGGACTCGCCTAGTAGGGCCGACCGCTCGGGCCCTGCACTCATCATGCCATACGGAAAAAAAAAACGGTTTTTGGCTTGTAGCGGCTGAACCTTTAGTCCGATCGCGCCGGGACCGCGCCAGTTAGATGCGCCGTTGTAAAATCTTTCAAATGAGACCTAGCCAGGGCTTCTAGCTCCTTCCGTTCGGCCGCTACAAGCCAAAAACCGTTTTTTTTTCCGTATGAGATGATTGCTCCCGTATGAAATGTTAGGTATCGGGCGGCCTCGCCTAGTAGCCGAGCGCTCGGGCCCGGCACTGATCATGCCATACGAGAAATTTTTCGTATGAGATGATCGCTCCCGTATGGAATGTTCGGTAGCAGGCGGACTCGCCTAGTAGGGCCGACCGCTCGGGCCCTGCACTCATCATGCCATACGGAAAAAAAAAACGGTTTTTGGCTTGTAGCGGCTGAACCTTTAGTCCGATCGCGCCGGGACCGCGCCAGTTAGATGCGCCGTTGTAAAATCTTTCAAATGAGACCTAGCCAGGGCTTCTAGCTCCTTCCGTTCGGCCGCTACAAGCCAAAAACCGTTTTTTTTTCCGTATGAGATGATTGCTCCCGTATGAAATGTTAGGTATCGGGCGGCCTCGCCTAGTAGCCGAGCGCTCGGGCCCGGCACTGATCATGCCATACGAGAAATTTTTCGTATGAGATGATCGCTCCCGTATGGAATGTTCGGTAGCAGGCGGACTCGCCTAGTAGGGCCGACCGCTCGGGCCCTGCACTCATCATGCCATACGGAAAAGAAAAACGGTTTTTGGCTTGTAGCGGCTGAACCTTTAGTCCGATCGCGCCGGGACCGCGCCAGTTAGATGCGCCGTTGTAAAATCTTTCAAATGAGACCTAGCCAGGGCTTCTAGCTCCTTCCGTTCGGCCGCTACAAGCCAAAAACCGTTTTTTTTTTCCGTATGAGATGATTGCTCCCGTATGAAATGTTAGGTATCGGGCGGCCTCGCCTAGTAGCCGAGCGCTCGGGCCCGGCACTGATCATGCCATACGAGAAATTTTTCGTATGAGATGATCGCTCCCGTATGGAATGTTCGGTAGCAGGCGGACTCGCCTAGTAGGGCCGACCGCTCGGGCCCTGCACTCATCATGCCATACGGAAAAAAAAAACGGTTTTTGGCTTGTAGCGGCTGAACCTTTAGTCCGATCGCGCCGGGACCGCGCCAGTTAGATGCGCCGTTGTAAAATCTTTCAAATGAGACCTAGCCAGGGCTTCTAGCTCCTTCCGTTCGGCCGCTACAAGCCAAAAACCGTTTTTTTTTCCGTATGAGATGATTGCTCCCGTATGAAATGTTAGGTATCGGGCGGCCTCGCCTAGTAGCCGAGCGCTCGGGCCCGGCACTGATCATGCCATACGAGAAATTTTTCGTATGAGATGATCGCTCCCGTATGGAATGTTCGGTAGCAGGCGGACTCGCCTAGTAGGGCCGACCGCTCGGGCCCTGCACTCATCATGCCATACGGAAAAAAAAAAAAGGTTTTTGGCTTGTAGCGGCTGAACCTTTAGTCCGATCGCGCCGGGACCGCGCCAGTTAGATGCGCCGTTGTAAAATCTTTCAAATGAGACCTAGCCAGGGCTTCTAGCTCCTTCCGTTCGGCCGCTACAAGCCAAAAACCGTTTTTTTTTCCGTATGAGATGATTGCTCCCGTATGAAATGTTAGGTATCGGGCGGCCTCGCCTAGTAGCCGAGCGCTCGGGCCCGGCACTGATCATGCCATACGAGAAATTTTTCGTATGAGATGATCGCTCCCGTATGGAATGTTCGGTAGCAGGCGGACTCGCCTAGTAGGGCCGACCGCTCGGGCCCTGCACTCATCATGCCATACGGAAAAAAAAAACGGTTTTTGGCTTGTAGCGGCTGAACCTTTAGTCCGATCGCGCCGGGACCGCGCCAGTTAGATGCGCCGTTGTAAAATCTTTCAAATGAGACCTAGCCAGGGCTTCTAGCTCCTTCCGTTCGGCCGCTACAAGCCAAAAACCGTTTTTTTTTTCCGTATGAGATGATTGCTCCCGTATGAAATGTTAGGTATCGGGCGGCCTCGCCTAGTAGCCGAGCGCTCGGGCCCGGCACTGATCATGCCATACGAGAAATTTTTCGTATGAGATGATCGCTCCCGTATGGAATGTTCGGTAGCAGGCGGACTCGCCTAGTAGGGCCGACCGCTCGGGCCCTGCACTCATCATGCCACACGGAAAAAAAAAACGGTTTTTGGCTTGTAGCGGCTGAACCTTTAGTCCGATCGCGCCGGGACCGCGCCAGTTAGATGCGCCGTTGTAAAATCTTTCAAATGAGACCTAGCCAGGGCTTCTAGCTCCTTCCGTTCGGCCGCTACAAGCCAAAAACCGTTTTTTTTCCGTATGAGATGATTGCTCCCGTATGAAATGTTAGGTATCGGGCGGCCTCGCCTAGTAGCCGAGCGCTCGGGCCCGGCACTGATCATGCCATACGAGAAATTTTTCGTATGAGATGATCGCTCCCGTATGGAATGTTCGGTAGCAGGCGGACTCGCCTAGTAGGGCCGACCGCTCGGGCCCTGCACTCATCATGCCATACGGAAAAAAAAAACGGTTTTTGGCTTGTAGCGGCTGAACCTTTAGTCCGATCGCGCCGGGACCGCGCCAGTTAGATGCGCCGTTGTAAAATCTTTCAAATGAGACCTAGCCAGGGCTTCTAGCTCCTTCCGTTCGGCCGCTACAAGCCAAAAACCGTTTTTTTTTCCGTATGAGATGATTGCTCCCGTATGAAATGTTAGGTATCGGGCGGCCTCGCCTAGTAGCCGAGCGCTCGGGCCCGGCACTGATCATGCCATACGAGAAATTTTTCGTATGAGATGATCGCTCCCGTATGGAATGTTCGGTAGCAGGCGGACTCGCCTGTTAGGGCCGACCGCTCGGGCCCTGCACTCATCATGCCATACGGAAAAAAAAAAACGGTTTTTGGCTTGTAGCGGCTGAACCTTTAGTCCGATCGCGCCGGGACCGCGCCAGTTAGATGCGCCGTTGTAAAATCTTTCAAATGAGACCTAGCCAGGGCTTCTAGCTCCTTCCGTTCGGCCGCTACAAGCCAAAAACCGTTTTTTTTTTCCGTATGAGATGATTGCTCCCGTATGAAATGTTAGGTATCGGGCGGCCTCGCCTAGTAGCCGAGCGCTCGGGCCCGGAAGTGATCATGCCATACGAGAAATTTTTCGTATGAGATGATCGCTCCCGTATGGAATGTTCGGTAGCAGGCGGACTCGCCTAGTAGGGCCGACCGCTCGGGCCCTGCACTCATCATGCCATACGGAAAAAAAAAACGGTTTTTGGCTTGTAGCGGCTGAACCTTTAGTCCGATCGCGCCGGGACCGCGCCAGTTAGATGCGCCGTTCGGCCGCTACAAGCCAAAAACCGTTTTTTTTTCCGTATGAGATGATTGCTCCCGTATGAAATGTTAGGTATCGGGCGGCCTCGCCTAGTAGCCGAGCGCTCGGGCCCGGCACTGATCATGCCATACGAGAAATTTTTCGTATGAGATGATCGCTCCCGTATGGAATGTTCGGTAGCAGGCGGACTCGCCTAGTAGGGCCGACCGCTCGGGCCCTGCACTCATCATGCCATACGGAAAAAAAAAACGGTTTTTGGCTTGTAGCGGCTGAACCTTTAGTCCGATCGCGCCGGGACCGCGCCAGTTAGATGCGCCGTTGTAAAATCTTTCAAATGAGACCTAGCCAGGGCTTCTAGCTCCTTCCGTTCGGCCGCTACAAGCCAAAAACCGTTTTTTTTTCCGTATGAGATGATTGCTCCCGTATGAAATGTTAGGTATCGGGCGGCCTCGCCTAGTAGCCGAGCGCTCGGGCCCGGCACTGATCATGCCATACGAGAAATTTTTCGTATGAGATGATCGCTCCCGTATGGAATGTTCGGTAGCAGGCGGACTCGCCTAGTAGGGCCGACCGCTCGGGCCCTGCACTCATCATGCCATACGGAAAAAAAAAACGGTTTTTGGCTTGTAGCGGCTGAACCTTTAGTCCGATCGCGCCGGGACCGCGCCAGTTAGATGCGCCGTTGTAAAATCTTTCAAATGAGACCTAGCCAGGGCTTCTAGCTCCTTCCGTTCGGCCGCTACAAGCCAAAAACCGTTTTTTTTTCCGTATGAGATGATTGCTCCCGTATGAAATGTTAGGTATCGGGCGGCCTCGCCTAGTAGCCGAGCGCTCGGGCCCGGCACTGATCATGCCATACGAGAAATTTTTCGTATGAGATGATCGCTCCCGTATGGAATGTTCGGTAGCAGGCGGACTCGCCTAGTAGGGCCGACCGCTCGGGCCCTGCACTCATCATGCCATACGGAAAAAAAAAACGGTTTTTGGCTTGTAGCGGCTGAACCTTTAGTCCGATCGCGCCGGGACCGCGCCAGTTAGATGCGCCGTTGTAAAATCTTTCAAATGAGACCTAGCCAGGGCTTCTAGCTCCTTCCGTTCGGCCGCTACAAGCCAAAAACCGTTTTTTTTTCCGTATGAGATGATTGCTCCCGTATGAAATGTTAGGTATCGGGCGGCCTCGCCTAGTAGCCGAGCGCTCGGGCCCGGCACTGATCATGCCATACGAGAAATTTTTCGTATGAGATGATCGCTCCCGTATGGAATGTTCGGTAGCAGGCGGACTCGCCTAGTAGGGCCGACCGCTCGGGCCCTGCACTCATCATGCCATACGGAAAAAAAAACGGTTTTTGGCTTGTAGCGGCTGAACCTTTAGTCCGATCGCGCCGGGACCGCGCCAGTTAGATGCGCCGTTGTAAAATCTTTCAAATGAGACCTAGCCAGGGCTTCTAGCTCCTTCCGTTCGGCCGCTACAAGCCAAAAACCGTTTTTTTTTCCGTATGAGATGATTGCTCCCGTATGAAATGTTAGGTATCGGGCGGCCTCGCCTAGTAGCCGAGCGCTCGGGCCCGGCACTGATCATGCCATACGAGAAATTTTTCGTATGAGATGATCGCTCCCGTATGGAATGTTCGGTAGCAGGCGGACTCGCCTAGTAGGGCCGACCGCTCGGGCCCTGCACTCATCATGCCATACGGAAAAAAAAAACGGTTTTTGGCTTGTAGCGGCTGAACCTTTAGTCCGATCGCGCCGGAACCGCGCCAGTTAGATGCGCCGTTGTAAAATCTTTCAAATGAGACCTAGCCAGGGCTTCTAGCTCCTTCCGTTCGGCCGCTACAAGCCAAAAACCGTTTTTTTTTCCGTATGAGATGATTGCTCCCGTATGAAATGTTAGGTATCGGGCGGCCTCGCCTAGTAGCCGAGCGCTCGGGCCCGGCACTGATCATGCCATACGAGAAATTTTTCGTATGAGATGATCGCTCCCGTATGGAATGTTCGGTAGCAGGCGGACTCGCCTAGTAGGGCCGACCGCTCGGGCCCTGCACTCATCATGCCATACGGAAAAAAAAAAACGGTTTTTGGCTTGTAGCGGCTGAACCTTTAGTCCGATCGCGCCGGGACCGCGCCAGTTAGATGCGCCGTTGTAAAATCTTTCAAATGAGACCTAGCCAGGGCTTCTAGCTCCTTCCGTTCGGCCGCTACAAGCCAAAAACCGTTTTTTTTTCCGTATGAGATGATTGCTCCCGTATGAAATGTTAGGTATCGGGCGGCCTCGCCTAGTAGCCGAGCGCTCGGGCCCGGCACTGATCATGCCATACGAGAAATTTTTCGTATGAGATGATCGCTCCCGTATGGAATGTTCGGTAGCAGGCGGACTCGCCTAGTAGGGCCGACCGCTCGGGCCCTGCACTCATCATGCCATACGGAAAAAAAAAAACGGTTTTTGGCTTGTAGCGGCTGAACCTTTAGTCCGATCGCGCCGGGACCGCGCCAGTTAGATGCGCCGTTGTAAAATCTTTCAAATGAGACCTAGCCAGGGCTTCTAGCTCCTTCCGTTCGGCCGCTACAAGCCAAAAACCGTTTTTTTTTCCGTATGAGATGATTGCTCCCGTATGAAATGTTAGGTATCGGGCGGCCTCGCCTAGTAGCCGAGCGCTCGGGCCCGGCACTGATCATGCCATACGAGAAATTTTTCGTATGAGATGATCGCTCCCGTATGGAATGTTCGGTAGCAGGCGGACTCGCCTAGTAGGGCCGACCGCTCGGGCCCTGCACTCATCATGCCATACGGAAAAAAAAAACGGTTTTTGGCTTGTAGCGGCTGAACCTTTAGTCCGATCGCGCCGGGACCGCGCCAGTTAGATGCGCCGTTGTAAAATCTTTCAAATGAGACCTAGCCAGGGCTTCTAGCTCCTTCCGTTCGGCCGCTACAAGCCAAAAACCGTTTTTTTTTTCCGTATGAGATGATTGTTCCCGTATGAAATGTTAGGTATCGGGCGGCCTCGCCTAGTAGCCGAGCGCTCGGGCCCGGCACTGATCATGCCATACGAGAAATTTTTCGTATGAGATGATCGCTCCCGTATGGAATGTTCGGTAGCAGGCGGACTCGCCTAGTAGGGCCGACCGCTCGGGCCCTGCACTCATCATGCCATACGGAAAAAAAAAAACGGTTTTTGGCTTGTAGCGGCTGAACCTTTAGTCCGATCGCGCCGGGACCGCGCCAGTTAGATGCGCCGTTGTAAAATCTTTCAAATGAGACCTAGCCAGGGCTTCTAGCTCCTTCCGTTCGGCCGCTACAAGCCAAAAACCGTTTTTTTTTCCGTATGAGATGATTGCTCCCGTATGAAATGTTAGGTATCGGGCGGCCTCGCCTAGTAGCCGAGCGCTCGGGCCCGGCACTGATCATGCCATACGAGAAATTTTTCGTATGAGATGATCGCTCCCGTATGGAATGTTCGGTAGCAGGCGGACTCGCCTAGTAGGGCCGACCGCTCGGGCCCTGCACTCATCATGCCATACGGAAAAAAAAAAACGGTTTTTGGCTTGTAGCGGCTGAACCTTTAGTCCGATCGCGCCGGGACCGCGCCAGTTAGATGCGCCGTTGTAAAATCTTTCAAATGAGACCTAGCCAGGGCTTCTAGCTCCTTCCGTTCGGCCGCTACAAGCCAAAAACCGTTTTTTTTTTCCGTATGAGATGATTGCTCCCGTATGAAATGTTAGGTATCGGGCGGCCTCGCCTAGTAGCCGAGCGCTCGGGCCCGGCACTGATCATGCCATACGAGAAATTTTTCGTATGAGATGATCGCTCCCGTATGGAATGTTCGGTAGCAGGCGGACTCGCCTAGTAGGGCCGACCGCTCGGGCCCTGCACTCATCATGCCATACGGAAAAAAAAAACGGTTTTTGGCTTGTAGCGGCTGAACCTTTAGTCCGATCGCGCCGGGACCGCGCCAGTTAGATGCGCCGTTGTAAAATCTTTCAAATGAGACCTAGCCAGGGCTTCTAGCTCCTTCCGTTCGGCCGCTACAAGCCAAAAACCGTTTTTTTTTCCGTATGAGATGATTGCTCCCGTATGAAATGTTAGGTATCGGGCGGCCTCGCCTAGTAGCCGAGCGCTCGGGCCCGGCACTGATCATGCCATACGAGAAATTTTTCGTATGAGATGATCGCTCCCGTATGGAATGTTCGGTAGCAGGCGGACTCGCCTATGTAGGGCCGACCGCTCGGGCCCTGCACTCATCATGCCATACGGAAAAAAAAAACGGTTTTTGGCTTGTAGCGGCTGAACCTTTAGTCCGATCGCGCCCGGGACCGCGCCAGTTAGATGCGCCGTTGTAAAATCTTTCAAATGAGGACCTAGCCAGGGCTTCTAGCTCCTTCCGTTCGGCCGCTACAAGCCAAAAACCGTTTTTTTTTTCCGTATGAGATGATTGCTCCCGTATGAAATGTTAGGTATCGGGCGGCCTCGCCTAGTAGCCGAGCGCTCGGGCCCGGCACTGATCATGCCATACGAGAAATTTTTCGTATGAGATGATCGCTCCCGTATGGAATGTTCGGTAGCAGGCGGACTCGCCTAGTAGGGCCGACCGCTCGGGCCCTGCACTCATCATGCCATACGGAAAAAAAAAACGGTTTTTGGCTTGTAGCGGCTGAACCTTTAGTCCGATCGCGCCGGGACCGCGCCAGTTAGATGCGCCGTTGTAAAATCTTTCAAATGAGACCTAGCCAGGGCTTCTAGCTCCTTCCGTTCGGCCGCTACAAGCCAAAAACCGTTTTTTTTTCCGTATGAGATGATTGCTCCCGTATGAAATGTTAGGTATCGGGCGGCCTCGCCTAGTAGCCGAGCGCTCGGGCCCGGCACTGATCATGCCATACGAGAAATTTTTCGTATGAGATGATCGCTCCCGTATGGAATGTTCGGTAGCAGGCGCGGACTCGCCTAGTAGGGCCGACCGCTCGGGCCCTGCACTCATCATGCCATACGGAAAAAAAAAACGGTTTTTGGCTTGTAGCGGCTGAACCTTTAGTCCGATCGCGCCGGGACCGCGCCAGTTAGATGCGCCGTTGTAAAATCTTTCAAATGAGACCTAGCCAGGGCTTCTAGCTCCTTCCGTTCGGCCGCTACAAGCCAAAAACCGTTTTTTTTTCCGTATGAGATGATTGCTCCCGTATGAAATGTTAGGTATCGGGCGGCCTCGCCTAGTAGCCGAGCGCTCGGGCCCGGCACTGATCATGCCATACGAGAAATTTTTCGTATGAGATGATCGCTCCCGTATGGAATGTTCGGTAGCAGGCGGACTCGCCTAGTAGGGCCGACCGCTCGGGCCCTGCACTCATCATGCCATACGGAAAAAAAAAACGGTTTTTGGCTTGTAGCGGCTGAACCTTTAGTCCGATCGCGCCGGGACCACGCCAGTTAGATGCGCCGTTGTAAAATCTTTCAAATGAGACCTAGCCAGGGCTTCTAGCTCCTTCCGTTCGGCCGCTACAAGCCAAAAACCGTTTTTTTTTCCGTATGAGATGATTGCTCCCGTATGAAATGTTAGGTATCGGGCGGCCTCGCCTAGTAGCCGAGCGCTCGGGCCCGGCACTGATCATGCCATACGAGAAATTTTTCGTATGAGATGATCGCTCCCGTATGGAATGTTCGGTAGCAGGCGGACTCGCCTAGTAGGGCCGACCGCTCGGGCCCTGCACTCATCATGCCATACGGAAAAAAAAAACGGTTTTTGGCTTGTAGCGGCTGAACCTTTAGTCCGATCGCGCCGGGACCGCGCCAGTTAGATGCGCCGTTGTAAAATCTTTCAAATGAGACCTAGCCAGGGCTTCTAGCTCCTTCCGTTCGGCCGCTACAAGCCAAAAACCGTTTTTTTTTCCGTATGAGATGATTGCTCCCGTATGAAATGTTAGGTATCGGGCGGCCTCGCCTAGTAGCCGAGCGCTCGGGCCCGGCACTGATCATGCCATACGAGAAATTTTTCGTATGAGATGATCGCTCCCGTATGGAATGTTCGGTAGCAGGCGGACTCGCCTAGTAGGGCCGACCGCTCGGGCCCTGCACTCATCATGCCATACGGAAAAAAAAAACGGTTTTTGGCTTGTAGCGGCTGAACCTTTAGTCCGATCGCGCCGGGACCGCGCCAGTTAGATGCGCCGTTGTAAAATCTTTCAAATGAGACCTAGCCAGGGCTTCTAGCTCCTTCCGTTCGGCCGCTACAAGCCAAAAACCGTTTTTTTTTCCGTATGAGATGATTGCTCCCGTATGAAATGTTAGGTATCGGGCGGCCTCGCCTAGTAGCCGAGCGCTCGGGCCCGGCACTGATCATGCCATACGAGAAATTTTTCGTATGAGATGATCGCTCCCGTATGGAATGTTCGGTAGCAGGCGGACTCGCCTAGTAGGGCCGACCGCTCGGGCCCTGCACTCATCATGCCATACGGAAAAAAAAAAACGGTTTTTGGCTTGTAGCGGCTGAACCTTTAGTCCGATCGCGCCGGGACCGCGCCAGTTAGATGCGCCGTTGTAAAATCTTTCAAATGAGACCTAGCCAGGGCTTCTAGCTCCTTCCGTTCGGCCGCTACAAGCCAAAAACCGTTTTTTTTTCCGTATGAGATGATTGCTCCCGTATGAAATGTTAGGTATCGGGCGGCCTCGCCTAGTAGCCGAGCGCTCGGGCCCGGCACTGATCATGCCATACGAGAAATTTTTCGTATGAGATGATCGCTCCCGTATGGAATGTTCGGTAGCAGGCGGACTCGCCTAGTAGGGCCGACCGCTCGGGCCCTGCACTCATCATGCCATACGGAAAAAAAAAACGGTTTTTGGCTTGTAGCGGCTGAACCTTTAGTCCGATCGCGCCGGGACCGCGCCAGTTAGATGCGCCGTTGTAAAATCTTTCAAATGAGACCTAGCCAGGGCTTCTAGCTCCTTCCGTTCGGCCGCTACAAGCCAAAAACCGTTTTTTTTTTCCGTATGAGATGATTGCTCCCGTATGAAATGTTAGGTATCGGGCGGCCTCGCCTAGTAGCCGAGCGCTCGGGCCCGGGGCCTCGCCTAGTAGCCGAGCGCTCGGGCCCGGCACTGATCATGCCATACGAGAAATTTTTCGTATGAGATGATCGCTCCCGTATGGAATGTTCGGTAGCAGGCGGACTCGCCTAGTAGGGCCGACCGCTCGGGCCCTGCACTCATCATGCCATACGGAAAAAAAAAACGGTTTTTGGCTTGTAGCGGCTAAACCTTTAGTCCGATCGCGCCGGGACCGCGCCAGTTAGATGCGCCGTTGTAAAATCTTTCAAATGAGACCTAGCCAGGGCTTCTAGCTCCTTCCGTTCGGCCGCTACAAGCCAAAAAACCGTTTTTTTTTCCGTATGAGATGATTGCTCCCGTATGAAATGTTAGGTATCGGGCGGCCTCGCCTAGTAGCCGAGCGCTCGGGCCCGGCACTGATCATGCCATACGAGAAATTTTTCGTATGAGATGATCGCTCCCGTATGGAATGTTCGGTAGCAGGCGGACTCGCCTAGTAGGGCCGACCGCTCGGGCCCTGCACTCATCATGCCATACGGAAAAAAAAACGGTTTTTGGCTTGTAGCGGCTGAACCTTTAGTCCGATCGCGCCGGGACCCGCGCCAGTTAGATGCGCCGTTGTAAAATCTTTCAAATGAGACCTAGCCAGGGCTTTTAGCTCCTTCCGTTCGGCCGCTACAAGCCAAAAACCGTTTTTTTTTCCGTATGAGATGATTGCTCCCGTATGAAATGTTAGGTATCGGGCGGCCTCGCCTAGTAGCCGAGCGCTCGGGCCCGGCACTGATCATGCCATACGAGAAATTTTTCGTATGAGATGATCGCTCCCGTATGGAATGTTCGGTAGCAGGCGGACTCGCCTAGTAGGGCCGACCGCTCGGGCCCTGCACTCATCATGCCATACGGAAAAAAAAAACGGTTTTTGGCTTGTAGCGGCTGAACCTTTAGTCCGATCGCGCCGGGACCGCGCCAGTTAGATGCGCCGTTGTAAAATCTTTCAAATGAGACCTAGCCAGGGCTTCTAGCTCCTTCCGTTCGGCCGCTACAAGCCAAAAACCGTTTTTTTTCCGTATGAGATGATTGCTCCCGTATGAAATGTTAGGTATCGGGCGGCCTCGCCTAGTAGCCGAGCGCTCGGGCCCGGCACTGATCATGCCATACGAGAAATTTTTCGTATGAGATGATCGCTCCCGTATGGAATGTTCGGTAGCAGGCGGACTCGCCTAGTAGGGCCGACCGCTCGGGCCCTGCACTCATCATGCCATACGGAAAAAAAAAAACGGTTTTTGGCTTGTAGCGGCTGAACCTTTAGTCCGATCGCGCCGGGACCGCGCCAGTTAGATGCGCCGTTGTAAAATCTTTCAAATGAGACCTAGCCAGGGCTTCTAGCTCCTTCCGTTCGGCCGCTACAAGCCAAAAACCGTTTTTTTTTCCGTATGAGATGATTGCTCCCGTATGAAATGTTAGGTATCGGGCGGCCTCGCCTAGTAGCCGAGCGCTCGGGCCCGGCACTGATCATGCCATACGAGAAATTTTTCGTATGAGATGATCGCTCCCGTATGGAATGTTCGGTAGCAGGCGGACTCGCCTAGTAGGGCCGACCGCTCGGGCCCTGCACTCATCATGCCATACGGAAAAAAAAAAACGGTTTTTGGCTTGTAGCGGCTGAACCTTTAGTCCGATCGCGCCGGGACCGCGCCAGTTAGATGCGCCGTTGTAAAATCTTTCAAATGAGACCTAGCCAGGGCTTCTAGCTCCTTCCGTTCGGCCGCTACAAGCCAAAAACCGTTTTTTTTTCCGTATGAGATGATTGCTCCCGTATGAAATGTTAGGTATCGGGCGGCCTCGCCTAGTAGCCGAGCGCTCGGGCCCGGCACTGATCATGCCATACGAGAAATTTTTCGTATGAGATGATCGCTCCCGTATGGAATGTTCGGTAGCAGGCGGACTCGCCTAGTAGGGCCGACCGCTCGGGCCCTGCACTCATCATGCCATACGGAAAAAAAAACGGTTTTTGGCTTGTAGCGGCTGAACCTTTAGTCCGATCGCGCCGGGACCGCGCCAGTTAGATGCGCCGTTGTAAAATCTTTCAAATGAGACCTAGCCAGGGCTTCTAGCTCCTTCCGTTCGGCCGCTACAAGCCAAAAACCGTTTTTTTTTCCGTATGAGATGATTGCTCCCGTATGAAATGTTAGGTATCGGGCGGCCTCGCCTAGTAGCCGAGCGCTCGGGCCCGGCACTGATCATGCCATACGAGAAATTTTTCGTATGAGATGATCGCTCCCGTATGGAATGTTCGGTAGCAGGCGGACTCGCCTAGTAGGGCCGACCGCTCGGGCCCTGCACTCATCATGCCATACGGAAAAAAAAAACGGTTTTTGGCTTGTAGCGGCTAAACCTTTAGTCCGATCGCGCCGGGACCGCGCCAGTTAGATGCGCCGTTGTAAAATCTTTCAAATGAGACCTAGCCAGGGCTTCTAGCTCCTTCCGTTCGGCCGCTACAAGCCAAAAACCGTTTTTTTTTCCGTATGAGATGATTGCTCCCGTATGAAATGTTAGGTATCGGGCGGCCTCGCCTAGTAGCCGAGCGCTCGGGCCCGGCACTGATCATGCCATACGAGAAATTTTTCGTATGAGATGATCGCTCCCGTATGGAATGTTCGGTAGCAGGCGGACTCGCCTAGTAGGGCCGACCGCTCGGGCCCTGCACTCATCATGCCATACGGAAAAAAAAAACGGTTTTTGGCTTGTAGCGGCTGAACCTTTAGTCCGATCGCGCCGGGACCGCGCCAGTTAGATGCGCCGTTGTAAAATCTTTCAAATGAGACCTAGCCAGGGCTTTTAGCTCCTTCCGTTCGGCCGCTACAAGCCAAAAACCGTTTTTTTTTCCGTATGAGATGATTGCTCCCGTATGAAATGTTAGGTATCGGGCGGCCTCGCCTAGTAGCCGAGCGCTCGGGCCCGGCACTGATCATGCCATACGAGAAATTTTTCGTATGAGATGATCGCTCCCCGTATGGAATGTTCGGTAGCAGGCGGACTCGCCTAGTAGGGCCGACCGCTCGGGCCCTGCACTCATCATGCCATACGGAAAAAAAAAACGGTTTTTGGCTTGTAGCGGCTGAACCTTTAGTCCGATCGCGCCGGGACCGCGCCAGTTAGATGCGCCGTTGTAAAATCTTTCAAATGAGACCTAGCCAGGGCTTCTAGCTCCTTCCGTTCGGCCGCTACAAGCCAAAAACCGTTTTTTTTTCCGTATGAGATGATTGCTCCCGTATGAAATGTTAGGTATCGGGCGGCCTCGCCTAGTAGCCGAGCGCTCGGGCCCGGCACTGATCATGCCATACGAGAAATTTTTCGTATGAGATGATCGCTCCCGTATGGAATGTTCGGTAGCAGGCGGACTCGCCTAGTAGGGCCGACCGCTCGGGCCCTGCACTCATCATGCCATACGGAAAAAAAAAACGGTTTTTTGGCTTGTAGCGGCTGAACCTTTAGTCCGATCGCGCCGGGACCGCGCCAGTTAGATGCGCCGTTGTAAAATCTTTCAAATGAGACCTAGCCAGGGCTTCTAGCTCCTTCCGTTCGGCCGCTACAAGCCAAAAACCGTTTTTTTTTCCGTATGAGATGATTGCTCCCGTATGAAATGTTAGGTATCGGGCGGCCTCGCCTAGTAGCCGAGCGCTCGGGCCCGGCACTGATCATGCCATACGAGAAATTTTTCGTATGAGATGATCGCTCCCGTATGGAATGTTCGGTAGCAGGCGGACTCGCCTAGTAGGGCCGACCGCTCGGGCCCTGCACTCATCATGCCATACGGAAAAAAAAAACGGTTTTTGGCTTGTAGCGGCTGAACCTTTAGTCCGATCGCGCCGGGACCGCGCCAGTTAGATGCGCCGTTGTAAAATCTTTCAAATGAGACCTAGCCAGGGCTTCTAGCTCCTTCCGTTCGGCCGCTACAAGCCAAAAACCGTTTTTTTTCCGTATGAGATGATTGCTCCCGTATGAAATGTTAGGTATCGGGCGGCCTCGCCTAGTAGCCGAGCGCTCGGGCCCGGCACTGATCATGCCATACGAGAAATTTTTCGTATGAGATGATCGCTCCCGTATGGAATGTTCGGTAGCAGGCGGACTCGCCTAGTAGGGCCGACCGCTCGGGCCCTGCACTCATCATGCCATACGGAAAAAAAAAACGGTTTTTGGCTTGTAGCGGCTGAACCTTTAGTCCGATCGCGCCGGGACCGCGCCAGTTAGATGCGCCGTTGTAAAATCTTTCAAATGAGACCTAGCCAGGGCTTCTAGCTCCTTCCGTTCGGCCCGCTACAAGCCAAAAACCGTTTTTTTTTCCGTATGAGATGATTGCTCCCGTATGAAATGTTAGGTATCGGGCGGCCTCGCCTAGTAGCCGAGCGCTCGGGCCCGGCACTGATCATGCCATACGAGAAATTTCTCGTATGAGATGATCGCTCCCGTATGGAATGTTCGGTAGCAGGCGGACTCGCCTAGTAGGGCCGACCGCTCGGGCCCTGCACTCATCATGCCATACGGAAAAAAAAAACGGTTTTTGGCTTGTAGCGGCTGAACCTTTAGTCCGATCGCGCCGGGACCGCGCCAGTTAGATGCGCCGTTGTAAAATCTTTCAAATGAGACCTAGCCAGGGCTTCTAGCTCCTTCCGTTCGGCCGCTACAAGCCAAAAACCGTTTTTTTTTCCGTATGAGATGATTGCTCCCGTATGAAATGTTAGGTATCGGGCGGCCTCGCCTAGTAGCCGAGCGCTCGGGCCCGGCACTGATCATGCCATACGAGAAATTTTTCGTATGAGATGATCGCTCCCGTATGGAATGTTCGGTAGCAGGCGGACTCGCCTAGTAGGGCCGACCGCTCGGGCCCTGCACTCATCATGCCATACGGAAAAAAAAAACGGTTTTTGGCTTGTAGCGGCTGAACCTTTAGTCCGATCGCGCCGGGACCGCGCCAGTTAGATGCGCCGTTGTAAAATCTTTCAAATGAGACCTAGCCAGGGCTTCTAGCTCCTTCCGTTCGGCCGCTACAAGCCAAAAACCGTTTTTTTTTCCGTATGAGATGATTGCTCCCGTATGAAATGTTAGGTATCGGGCGGCCTCGCCTAGTAGCCCGAGCGCTCGGGCCCGGCACTGATCATGCCATACGAGAAATTTTTCGTATGAGATGATCGCTCCCGTATGGAATGTTCGGTAGCAGGCGGACTCGCCTAGTAGGGCCGACCGCTCGGGCCCTGCACTCATCATGCCATACGGAAAAAAAAAAAACGGTTTTTGGCTTGTAGCGGCTGAACCTTTAGTCCGATCGCGCCGGGACCGCGCCAGTTAGATGCGCCGTTGTAAAATCTTTCAAATGAGACCTAGCCAGGGCTTCTAGCTCCTTCCGTTCGGCCGCTACAAGCCAAAAACCGTTTTTTTTTCCGTATGAGATGATTGCTCCCGTATGAAATGTTAGGTATCGGGCGGCCTCGCCTAGTAGCCGAGCGCTCGGGCCCGGCACTGATCATGCCATACGAGAAATTTTTCGTATGAGATGATCCACATATCAGAGTGCGTGCTCCCGTATGGAATGTTCGGTAGCAGGCGGACTCGCCTAGTAGGGCCGACCGCTCGGGCCCTGCACTCATCATGCCATACGGAAAAAAAAAACGGTTTTTTGGCTTGTAGCGGCCTGAACCTTTAGTCCGATCGCGCCGGGACCGCGCCAGTTAGATGCGCCGTTGTAAAATCTTTCAAATGAGACCTAGCCAGGGCTTCTAGCTCCTTCCGTTCGGCCGCTACAAGCCAAAAACCGTTTTTTTTTCCGTATGAGATGATTGCTCCCGTATGAAATGTTAGGTATCGGGCGGCCTCGCCTAGTAGCCGAGCGCTCGGGCCCGGCACTGATCATGCCATACGAGAAATTTTTCGTATGAGATGATCGCTCCCGTATGGAATGTTCGGTAGCAGGCGGACTCGCCTAGTAGGGCCGACCGCTCGGGCCCTGCACTCATCATGCCATACGGAAAAAAAAAAACGGTTTTTGGCTTGTAGCGGCTGAACCTTTAGTCCGATCGCGCCGGGACCGCGCCAGTTAGATGCGCCGTTGTAAAATCTTTCAAATGAGACCTAGCCAGGGCTTCTAGCTCCTTCCGTTCGGCCGCTACAAGCCAAAAACCGTTTTTTTTTCCGTATGAGATGATTGCTCCCGTATGAAATGTTAGGTATCGGGCGGCCTCGCCTAGTAGCCGAGCGCTCGGGCCCGGCACTGATCATGCCATACGAGAAATTTTTCGTATGAGATGATCGCTCCCGTATGGAATGTTCGGTAGCAGGCGGACTCGCCTAGTAGGGCCGACCGCTCGGGCCCTGCACTCATCATGCCATACGGAAAAAAAAAACGGTTTTTGGCTTGTAGCGGCTGAACCTTTAGTCCGATCGCGCCGGGACCGCGCCAGTTAGATGCGCCGTTGTAAAATCTTTCAAATGAGACCTAGCCAGGGCTTCTAGCTCCTTCCGTTCGGCCGCTACAAGCCAAAAACCGTTTTTTTTTTCCGTATGAGATGATTGCTCCCGTATGAAATGTTAGGTATCGGGCGGCCTCGCCTAGTAGCCGAGCGCTCGGGCCCGGCACTGATCATGCCATACGAGAAATTTTTCGTATGAGATGATCGCTCCCGTATGGAATGTTCGGTAGCAGGCGGACTCGCCTAGTAGGGCCGACCGCTCGGGCCCTGCACTCATCATGCCATACGGAAAAAAAAAAACGGTTTTTGGCTTGTAGCGGCTGAACCTTTAGTCCGATCGCGCCGGGACCGCGCCAGTTAGATGCGCCGTTGTAAAATCTTTCAAATGAGACCTAGCCAGGGCTTCTAGCTCCTTCCGTTCGGCCGCTACAAAGCCAAAAACCGTTTTTTTTTCCGTATGAGATGATTGCTCCCGTATGAAATGTTAGGTATCGGGCGGCCTCGCCTAGTAGCCGAGCGCTCGGGCCCGGCACTGATCATGCCATACGAGAAATTTTTCGTATGAGATGATCGCTCCCGTATGGAATGTTCGGTAGCAGGCGGACTCGCCTAGTAGGGCCGACCGCTCGGGCCCTGCACTCATCATGCCATACGGAAAAAAAAAAACGGTTTTTGGCTTGTAGCGGCTGAACCTTTAGTCCGATCGCGCCGGGACTGCGCCAGTTAGATGCGCCGTTGTAAAATCTTTCAAATGAGACCTAGCCAGGGCTTCTAGCTCCTTCCGTTCGGCCGCTACAAGCCAAAAACCGTTTTTTTTTCCGTATGAGATGATTGCTCCCGTATGAAATGTTAGGTATCGGGCGGCCTCGCCTAGTAGCCGAGCGCTCGGGCCCGGCACTGATCATGCCATACGAGAAATTTTTCGTATGAGATGATCGCTCCCGTATGGAATGTTCGGTAGCAGGCGGACTCGCCTAGTAGGGCCGACCGCTCGGGCCCTGCACTCATCATGCCATACGGAAAAAAAAAACGGTTTTTGGCTTGTAGCGGCTGAACCTTTAGTCCGATCGCGCCGGGACCGCGCCAGTTAGATGCGCCGTTGTAAAATCTTTCAATGAGACCTAGCCAGGGCTTCTAGCTCCTTCCGTTCGGCCGCTACAAGCCAAAAACCGTTTTTTTTTTCCGTATGAGATGATTGCTCCCGTATGAAATGTTAGGTATCGGGCGGCCTCGCCTAGTAGCCGAGCGCTCGGGCCCGGCACTGATCATGCCATACGAGAAATTTTTCGTATGAGATGATCGCTCCCGTATGGAATGTTCGGTAGCAGGCGGACTCGCCTAGTAGGGCCGACCGCTCGGGCCCTGCACTCATCATGCCATACGGAAAAAAAAAACGGTTTTTGGCTTGTAGCGGCTGAACCTTTAGTTCGATCGCGCCGGGACCGCGCCAGTTAGATGCGCCGTTGAAAAATCTTTCAAATGAGACCTAGCCAGGGCTTCTAGCTCCTTCCGTTCGGCCGCTACAAGCCAAAAACCGTTTTTTTTTCCGTATGAGATGATTGCTCCCGTATGAAATGTTAGGTATCGGGCGGCCTCGCCTAGTAGCCGAGCGCTCGGGCCCGGCACTGATCATGCCATACGAGAAATTTTTCGTATGAGATGATCGCTCCCGTATGGAATGTTCGGTAGCAGGCGGACTCGCCTAGTAGGGCCGACCGCTCGGGCCCTGCACTCATCATGCCATACGGAAAAAAAAAAACGGTTTTTGGCTTGTAGCGGCTGAACCTTTAGTCCGATCGCGCCGGGACCGCGCCAGTTAGATGCGCCGTTGTAAAATCTTTCAAATGAGACCTAGCCAGGGCTTCTAGCTCCTTCCGTTCGGCCGCTACAAGCCAAAAAACCGTTTTTTTTTTTCCGTATGAGATGATTGCTCCCGTATGAAATGTTAGGTATCGGGCGGCCTCGCCTAGTAGCCGAGCGCTCGGGCCCGGCACTGATCATGCCATACGAGAAATTTTTCGTATGAGATGATCGCTCCCGTATGGAATGTTCGGTAGCAGGCGGACTCGCCTAGTAGGGCCGACCGCTCGGGCCCTGCACTCATCATGCCATACGGAAAAAAAAAACGGTTTTTGGCTTGTAGCGGCTGAACCTTTAGTCCGATCGCGCCGGGACCGCGCCAGTTAGATGCGCCGTTGTAAAATCTTTCAAATGAGACCTAGCCAGGGCTTCTAGCTCCTTCCGTTCGGCCGCTACAAGCCAAAAACCGTTTTTTTTTCCGTATGAGATGATTGCTCCCGTATGAAATGTTAGGTATCGGGCGGCCTCGCCTAGTAGCCGAGCGCTCGGGCCCGGCACTGATCATGCCATACGAGAAATTTTTCGTATGAGATGATCGCTCCCGTATGGAATGTTCGGTAGCAGGCGGACTCGCCTAGTAGGGCCGACCGCTCGGGCCCTGCACTCATCATGCCATACGGAAAAAAAAAACGGTTTTTGGCTTGTAGCGGCTGAACCTTTAGTCCGATCGCGCCGGGACCGCGCCAGTTAGATGCGCCGTTGTAAAATCTTTCAAATGAGACCTAGCCAGGGCTTCTAGCTCCTTCCGTTCGGCCGCTACAAGCCAAAAACCGTTTTTTTTTCCGTATGAGATGATTGCTCCCGTATGAAATGTTAGGTATCGGGCGGCCTCGCCTAGTAGCCGAGCGCTCGGGCCCGGCACTGATCATGCCATACGAGAAATTTTTCGTATGAGATGATCGCTCCCGTATGGAATGTTCGGTAGCAGGCGGACTCGCCTAGTAGGGCCGACCGCTCGGGCCCTGCACTCATCATGCCATACGGAAAAAAAAAACGGTTTTTGGCTTGTAGCGGCTGAACCTTTAGTCCGATCGCGCCGGGACCGCGCCAGTTAGATGCGCCGTTGTAAAATCTTTCAAATGAGACCTAGCCAGGGCTTCTAGCTCCTTCCGTTCGGCCGCTACAAGCCAAAAACCGTTTTTTTTTTCCGTATGAGATGATTGCTCCCGTATGAAATGTTAGGTATCGGGCGGCCTCGCCTAGTAGCCGAGCGCTCGGGCCCGGCACTGATCATGCCATACGAGAAATTTTTCGTATGAGATGATCGCTCCCCGTATGGAATGTTCGGTAGCAGGCGGACTCGCCTAGTAGGGCCGACCGCTCGGGCCCTGCACTCATCATGCCATACGGAAAAAAAAAACGGTTTTTGGCTTGTAGCGGCTGAACCTTTAGTCCGATCGCGCCGGGACCGCGCCAGTTAGATGCGCCGTTGTAAAATCTTTCAAATGAGACCTAGCCAGGGCTTCTAGCTCCTTCCGTTCGGCCGCTACAAGCCAAAAACCGTTTTTTTTTTCCGTATGAGATGATTGCTCCCGTATGAAATGTTAGGTATCGGGCGGCCTCGCCTAGTAGCCGAGCGCTCGGGCCCGGCACTGATCATGCCATACGAGAAATTTTTCGTATGAGATGATCGCTCCCGTATGGAATGTTCGGTAGCAGGCGGACTCGCCTAGTAGGGCCGACCGCTCGGGCCCTGCACTCATCATGCCATACGGAAAAAAAAAAAACGGTTTTTGGCTTGTAGCGGCTGAACCTTTAGTCCGATCGCGCCGGGACCGCGCCAGTTAGATGCGCCGTTGTAAAATCTTTCAAATGAGACCTAGCCAGGGCTTCTAGCTCCTTCCGTTCGGCCGCTACAAGCCAAAAACCGTTTTTTTTTTTCCGTATGAGATGATTGCTCCCGTATGAAATGTTAGGTATCGGGCGGCCTCGCCTAGTAGCCGAGCGCTCGGGCCCGGCACTGATCATGCCATACGAGAAATTTTTCGTATGAGATGATCGCTCCCGTATGGAATGTTCGGTAGCAGGCGGACTCGCCTAGTAGGGCCGACCGCTCGGGCCCTGCACTCATCATGCCATACGGAAAAAAAAAAACGGTTTTTGGCTTGTAGCGGCTGAACCTTTAGTCCGATCGCGCCGGGACCGCGCCAGTTAGATGCGCCGTTGTAAAATCTTTCAAATGAGACCTAGCCAGGGCTTCTAGCTCCTTCCGTTCGGCCGCTACAAGCCAAAAACCGTTTTTTTTTTTCCGTATGAGATGATTGCTCCCGTATGAAATGTTAGGTATCGGGCGGCCTCGCCTAGTAGCCGAGCGCTCGGGCCCGGCACTGATCATGCCATACGAGAAATTTTTCGTATGAGATGATCGCTCCCGTATGGAATGTTCGGTAGCAGGCGGACTCGCCTAGTAGGGCCGACCGCTCGGGCCCTGCACTCATCATGCCATACGGAAAAAAAAAAACGGTTTTTGGCTTGTAGCGGCTGAACCTTTAGTCCGATCGCGCCGGGACCGCGCCAGTTAGATGCGCCGTTGTAAAATCTTTCAAATGAGACCTAGCCAGGGCTTCTAGCTCCTTCCGTTCGGCCGCTACAAGCCAAAAACCGTTTTTTTTTTCCGTATGAGATGATTGCTCCCGTATGAAATGTTAGGTATCGGGCGGCCTCGCCTAGTAGCCGAGCGCTCGGGCCCGGCACTGATCATGCCATACGAGAAATTTTTCGTATGAGATGATCGCTCCCGTATGGAATGTTCGGTAGCAGGCGGACTCGCCTAGTAGGGCCGACCGCTCGGGCCCTGCACTCATCATGCCATACGGAAAAAAAAAACGGTTTTTGGCTTGTAGCGGCTGAACCTTTAGTCCGATCGCGCCGGGACCGCGCCAGTTAGATGCGCCGTTGTAAAATCTTTCAAATGAGACCTAGCCAGGGCTTCTAGCTCCTTCCGTTCGGCCGCTACAAGCCAAAAACCGTTTTTTTTTCCGTATGAGATGATTGCTCCCGTATGAAATGTTAGGTATCGGGCGGCCTCGCCTAGTAGCCGAGCGCTCGGGCCCGGCACTGATCATGCCATACGAGAAATTTTTCGTATGAGATGATCGCTCCCGTATGGAATGTTCGGTAGCAGGCGGACTCGCCTAGTAGGGCCGACCGCTCGGGCCCTGCACTCATCATGCCATACGGAAAAAAAAAACGGTTTTTGGCTTGTAGCGGCTGAACCTTTAGTCCGATCGCGCCGGGACCGCGCCAGTTAGATGCGCCGTTGTAAAATCTTTCAAATGAGACCTAGCCAGGGCTTCTAGCTCCTTCCGTTCGGCCGCTACAAGCCAAAAACCGTTTTTTTTTTCCGTATGAGATGATTGCTCCCGTATGAAATGTTAGGTATCGGGCGGCCTCGCCTAGTAGCCGAGCGCTCGGGCCCGGCACTGATCATGCCATACGAGAAATTTTTCGTATGAGATGATCGCTCCCGTATGGAATGTTCGGTAGCAGGCGGACTCGCCTAGTAGGGCCGACCGCTCGGGCCCTGCACTCATCATGCCATACGGAAAAAAAAAACGGTTTTTGGCTTGTAGCGGCTGAACCTTTAGTCCGATCGCGCCGGGACCGCGCCAGTTAGATGCGCCGTTGTAAAATCTTTCAAATGAGACCTAGCCAGGGCTTCTAGCTCCTTCCGTTCGGCCGCTACAAGCCAAAAACCGTTTTTTTTTCCGTATGAGATGATTGCTCCCGTATGAAATGTTAGGTATCGGGCGGCCTCGCCTAGTAGCCGAGCGCTCGGGCCCGGCACTGATCATGCCATACGAGAAATTTTTCGTATGAGATGATCGCTCCCGTATGGAATGTTCGGTAGCAGGCGGACTCGCCTAGTAGGGCCGACCGCTCGGGCCCTGCACTCATCATGCCATACGGAAAAAAAAAAACGGTTTTTGGCTTGTAGCGGCTGAACCTTTAGTCCGATCGCGCCGGGACCGCGCCAGTTAGATGCGCCGTTGTAAAATCTTTCAAATGAGACCTAGCCAGGGCTTCTAGCTCCTTCCGTTCGGCCGCTACAAGCCAAAAACCGTTTTTTTTTCCGTATGAGATGATTGCTCCCGTATGAAATGTTAGGTATCGGGCGGCCTCGCCTAGTAGCCGAGCGCTCGGGCCCGGCACTGATCATGCCATACGAGAAATTTTTCGTATGAGATGATCGCTCCCGTATGGAATGTTCGGTAGCAGGCGGACTCGCCTAGTAGGGCCGACCGCTCGGGCCCTGCACTCATCATGCCATACGGAAAAAAAAAACGGTTTTTGGCTTGTAGCGGCTGAACCTTTAGTCCGATCGCGCCGGGATTGCGCCAGTTAGATGCGCCGTTGTAAAATCTTTCAAATGAGACCTAGCCAGGGCTTCTAGCTCCTTCCGTTCGGCCGCTACAAGCCAAAAACCGTTTTTTTTTTCCGTATGAGATGATTGCTCCCGTATGAAATGTTAGGTATCGGGCGGCCTCGCCTAGTAGCCGAGCGCTCGGGCCCGGCACTGATCATGCCATACGAGAAATTTTTCGTATGAGATGATCGCTCCCGTATGGAATGTTCGGTAGCAGGCGGACTCGCCTAGTAGGGCCGACCGCTCGGGCCCTGCACTCATCATGCCATACGGAAAAAAAAAACGGTTTTTGGCTTGTAGCGGCTGAACCTTTAGTCCGATCGCGCCGGGACCGCGCCAGTTAGATGCGCCGTTGTAAAATCTTTCAAATGAGACCTAGCCAGGGCTTCTAGCTCCTTCCGTTCGGCCGCTACAAGCCAAAAACCGTTTTTTTTTTCCGTATGAGATGATTGCTCCCGTATGAAATGTTAGGTATCGGGCGGCCTCGCCTAGTAGCCGAGCGCTCGGGCCCGGCACTGATCATGCCATACGAGAAATTTTTCGTATGAGATGATCGCTCCCGTATGGAATGTTCGGTAGCAGGCGGACTCGCCTAGTAGGGCCGACCGCTCGGGCCCTGCACTCATCATGCCATACGGAAAAAAAAAACGGTTTTTGGCTTGTAGCGGCTGAACCTTTAGTCCGATCGCGCCGGGACCGCGCCAGTTAGATGCGCCGTTGTAAAATCTTTCAAATGAGACCTAGCCAGGGCTTCTAGCTCCTTCCGTTCGGCCGCTACAAGCCAAAAACCGTTTTTTTTTTCCGTATGAGATGATTGCTCCCGTATGAAATGTTAGGTATCGGGCGGCCTCGCCTAGTAGCCGAGCGCTCGGGCCCGGCACTGATCATGCCATACGAGAAATTTTTCGTATGAGATGATCGCTCCCGTATGGAATGTTCGGTAGCAGGCGGACTCGCCTAGTAGGGCCGACCGCTCGGGCCCTGCACTCATCATGCCATACGGAAAAAAAAACGGTTTTTGGCTTGTAGCGGCTGAACCTTTAGTTCGATCGCGCCGGGACCGCGCCAGTTAGATGCGCCGTTGTAAAATCTTTCAAATGAGACCTAGCCAGGGCTTCTAGCTCCTTCCGTTCGGCCGCTACAAGCCAAAAACCGTTTTTTTTTCCGTATGAGATGATTGCTCCCGTATGAAATGTTAGGTATCGGGCGGCCTCGCCTAGTAGCCGAGCGCTCGGGCCCGGCACTGATCATGCCATACGAGAAATTTTTCGTATGAGATGATCGCTCCCGTATGGAATGTTCGGTAGCAGGCGGACTCGCCTAGTAGGGCCGACCGCTCGGGCCCTGCACTCATCATGCCATACGGAAAAAAAAAACGGTTTTTGGCTTGTAGCGGCTGAACCTTTAGTCCGATCGCGCCGGGACCGCGCCAGTTAGATGCGCCGTTGTAAAATCTTTCAAATGAGACCTAGCCAGGGCTTCTAGCTCCTTCCGTTCGGCCGCTACAAGCCAAAAACCGTTTTTTTTTTCCGTATGAGATGATTGCTCCCGTATGAAATGTTAGGTATCGGGCGGCCTCGCCTAGTAGCCGAGCGCTCGGGCCCGGCACTGATCATGCCATACGAGAAATTTTTCGTATGAGATGATCGCTCCCGTATGGAATGTTCGGTAGCAGGCGGACTCGCCTAGTAGGGCCGACCGCTCGGGCCCTGCACTCATCATGCCATACGGAAAAAAAAAAACGGTTTTTGGCTTGTAGCGGCTGAACCTTTAGTCCGATCGCGCCGGGACCGCGCCAGTTAGATGCGCCGTTGTAAAATCTTTCAAATGAGACCTAGCCAGGGCTTCTAGCTCCTTCCGTTCGGCCGCTACAAGCCAAAAACCGTTTTTTTTTCCGTATGAGATGATTGCTCCCGTATGAAATGTTAGGTATCGGGCGGCCTCGCCTAGTAGCCGAGCGCTCGGGCCCGGCACTGATCATGCCATACGAGAAATTTTTCGTATGAGATGATCGCTCCCGTATGGAATGTTCGGTAGCAGGCGGACTCGCCTAGTAGGGCCGACCGCTCGGGCCCTGCACTCATCATGCCATACGGAAAAAAAAAACGGTTTTTGGCTTGTAGCGGCTGAACCTTTAGTCCGATCGCGCCGGGACCGCGCCAGTTAGATGCGCCGTTGTAAAATCTTTCAAATGAGACCTAGCCAGGGCTTCTAGCTCCTTCCGTTCGGCCGCTACAAGCCAAAAACCGTTTTTTTTTCCGTATGAGATGATTGCTCCCGTATGAAATGTTAGGTATCGGGCGGCCTCGCCTAGTAGCCGAGCGCTCGGGCCCGGCACTGATCATGCCATACGAGAAATTTTTCGTATGAGATGATCGCTCCCGTATGGAATGTTCGGTAGCAGGCGGACTCGCCTAGTAGGGCCGACCGCTCGGGCCCTGCACTCATCATGCCATACGGAAAAAAAAAACGGTTTTTGGCTTGTAGCGGCTGAACCTTTAGTCCGATCGCGCCGGGACCGCGCCAGTTAGATGCGCCGTTGTAAAATCTTTCAAATGAGACCTAGCCAGGGCTTCTAGCTCCTTCCGTTCGGCCGCTACAAGCCAAAAACCGTTTTTTTTTCCGTATGAGATGATTGCTCCCGTATGAAATGTTAGGTATCGGGCGGCCTCGCCTAGTAGCCGAGCGCTCGGGCCCGGCACTGATCATGCCATACGAGAAATTTTTCGTATGAGATGATCGCTCCCGTATGGAATGTTCGGTAGCAGGCGGACTCGCCTAGTAGGGCCGACCGCTCGGGCCCTGCACTCATCATGCCATACGGAAAAAAAAAACGGTTTTTGGCTTGTAGCGGCTGAACCTTTAGTCCGATCGCGCCGGGACCGCGCCAGTTAGATGCGCCGTTGTAAAATCTTTCAAATGAGACCTAGCCAGGGCTTCTAGCTCCTTCCGTTCGGCCGCTACAAGCCAAAAACCGTTTTTTTTCCGTATGAGATGATTGCTCCCGTATGAAATGTTAGGTATCGGGCGGCCTCGCCTAGTAGCCGAGCGCTCGGGCCCGGCACTGATCATGCCATACGAGAAATTTTTCGTATGAGATGATCGCTCCCGTATGGAATGTTCGGTAGCAGGCGGACTCGCCTAGTAGGGCCGACCGCTCGGGCCCTGCACTCATCATGCCATACGGAAAAAAAAACGGTTTTTGGCTTGTAGCGGCTGAACCTTTAGTCCGATCGCGCCGGGACCGCGCCAGTTAGATGCGCCGTTCGGCCGCTACAAGCCAAAAACCGTTTTTTTTTCCGTATGAGATGATTGCTCCCGTATGAAATGTTAGGTATCGGGCGGCCTCGCCTAGTAGCCGAGCGCTCGGGCCCGGCACTGATCATGCCATACGAGAAATTTTTCGTATGAGATGATCGCTCCCGTATGGAATGTTCGGTAGCAGGCGGACTCGCCTAGTAGGGCCGACCGCTCGGGCCCTGCACTCATCATGCCATACGGAAAAAAAAACGGTTTTTGGCTTGTAGCGGCTGAACCTTTAGTTCGATCGCGCCGGGACCGCGCCAGTTAGATGCGCCGTTGAAAAATCTTTCAAATGAGACCTAGCCAGGGCTTCTAGCTCCTTCCGTTCGGCCGCTACAAGCCAAAAACCGTTTTTTTTTTCCGTATGAGATGATTGCTCCCGTATGAAATGTTAGGTATCGGGCGGCCTCGCCTAGTAGCCGAGCGCTCGGGCCCGGCACTGATCATGCCATACGAGAAATTTTTCGTATGAGATGATCGCTCCCGTATGGAATGTTCGGTAGCAGGCGGACTCGCCTAGTAGGGCCGACCGCTCGGGCCCTGCACTCATCATGCCATACGGAAAAAAAAAAACGGTTTTTGGCTTGTAGCGGCTGAACCTTTAGTCCGATCGCGCCGGGACCGCGCCAGTTAGATGCGCCGTTGTAAAATCTTTCAAATGAGACCTAGCCAGGGCTTCTAGCTCCTTCCGTTCGGCCGCTACAAGCCAAAAACCGTTTTTTTTTCCGTATGAGATGATTGCTCCCGTATGAAATGTTAGGTATCGGGCGGCCTCGCCTAGTAGCCGAGCGCTCGGGCCCGGCACTGATCATGCCATACGAGAAATTTTTCGTATGAGATGATCGCTCCCGTATGGAATGTTCGGTAGCAGGCGGACTCGCCTAGTAGGGCCGACCGCTCGGGCCCTGCACTCATCATGCCATACGGAAAAAAAAAACGGTTTTTGGCTTGTAGCGGCTGAACCTTTAGTCCGATCGCGCCGGGACCGCGCCAGTTAGATGCGCCGTTGTAAAATCTTTCAAATGAGACCTAGCCAGGGCTTCTAGCTCCTTCCGTTCGGCCGCTACAAGCCAAAAACCGTTTTTTTTTTCCGTATGAGATGATTGCTCCCGTATGAAATGTTAGGTATCGGGCGGCCTCGCCTAGTAGCCGAGCGCTCGGGCCCGGCACTGATCATGCCATACGAGAAATTTTTCGTATGAGATGATCGCTCCCGTATGGAATGTTCGGTAGCAGGCGGACTCGCCTAGTAGGGCCGACCGCTCGGGCCCTGCACTCATCATGCCATACGGAAAAAAAAACGGTTTTTGGCTTGTAGCGGCTGAACCTTTAGTCCGATCGCGCCGGGACCGCGCCAGTTAGATGCGCCGTTGTAAAATCTTTCAAATGAGACCTAGCCAGGGCTTCTAGCTCCTTCCGTTCGGCCGCTACAAGCCAAAAACCGTTTTTTTTTCCGTATGAGATGATTGCTCCCGTATGAAATGTTAGGTATCGGGCGGCCTCGCCTAGTAGCCGAGCGCTCGGGCCCGGCACTGATCATGCCATACGAGAAATTTTTCGTATGAGATGATCGCTCCCGTATGGAATGTTCGGTAGCAGGCGGACTCGCCTAGTAGGGCCGACCGCTCGGGCCCTGCACTCATCATGCCATACGGAAAAAAAAAAACGGTTTTTGGCTTGTAGCGGCTGAACCTTTAGTCCGATCGCGCCGGGACCGCGCCAGTTAGATGCGCCGTTGTAAAATCTTTCAAATGAGACCTAGCCAGGGCTTCTAGCTCCTTCCGTTCGGCCGCTACAAGCCAAAAACCGTTTTTTTTTCCGTATGAGATGATTGCTCCCGTATGAAATGTTAGGTATCGGGCGGCCTCGCCTAGTAGCCGAGCGCTCGGGCCCGGCACTGATCATGCCATACGAGAAATTTTTCGTATGAGATGATCGCTCCCGTATGGAATGTTCGGTAGCAGGCGGACTCGCCTAGTAGGGCCGACCGCTCGGGCCCTGCACTCATCATGCCATACGGAAAAAAAAAACGGTTTTTGGCTTGTAGCGGCTGAACCTTTAGTCCGATCGCGCCGGGACCGCGCCAGTTAGATGCGCCGTTGTAAAATCTTTTAAATGAGACCTAGCCAGGGCTTCTAGCTCCTTCCGTTCGGCCGCTACAAGCCAAAAACCGTTTTTTTTTCCGTATGAGATGATTGCTCCCGTATGAAATGTTAGGTATCGGGCGGCCTCGCCTAGTAGCCGAGCGCTCGGGCCCGGCACTGATCATGCCATACGAGAAATTTTTCGTATGAGATGATCGCTCCCGTATGGAATGTTCGGTAGCAGGCGGACTCGCCTAGTAGGGCCGACCGCTCGGGCCCTGCACTCATCATGCCATACGGAAAAAAAAAACGGTTTTTGGCTTGTAGCGGCTGAACCTTTAGTCCGATCGCGCCGGGACCGCGCCAGTTAGATGCGCCGTTGTAAAATCTTTCAAATGAGACCTAGCCAGGGCTTCTAGCTCCTTCCGTTCGGCCGCTACAAGCCAAAAACCGTTTTTTTTTTCCGTATGAGATGATTGCTCCCGTATGAAATGTTAGGTATCGGGCGGCCTCGCCTAGTAGCCGAGCGCTCGGGCCCGGCACTGATCATGCCATACGAGAAATTTTTCGTATGAGATGATCGCTCCCGTATGGAATGTTCGGTAGCAGGCGGACTCGCCTAGTAGGGCCGACCGCTCGGGCCCTGCACTCATCATGCCATACGGAAAAAAAAAACGGTTTTTGGCTTGTAGCGGCTGAACCTTTAGTCCGATCGCGCCGGGACCGCGCCAGTTAGATGCGCCGTTGTAAAATCTTTCAAATGAGACCTAGCCAGGGCTTCTAGCTCCTTCCGTTCGGCCGCTACAAGCCAAAAACCGTTTTTTTTTCCGTATGAGATGATTGCTCCCGTATGAAATGTTAGGTATCGGGCGGCCTCGCCTAGTAGCCGAGCGCTCGGGCCCGGCACTGATCATGCCATACGAGAAATTTTTCGTATGAGATGATCGCTCCCGTATGGAATGTTCGGTAGCAGGCGGACTCGCCTAGTAGGGCCGACCGCTCGGGCCCTGCACTCATCATGCCATACGGAAAAAAAAAACGGTTTTTGGCTTGTAGCGGCTGAACCTTTAGTCCGATCGCGCCGGGACCGCGCCAGTTAGATGCGCCGTTGTAAAATCTTTCAAATGAGACCTAGCCAGGGCTTCTAGCTCCTTCCGTTCGGCCGCTACAAGCCAAAAACCGTTTTTTTTTCCGTATGAGATGATTGCTCCCGTATGAAATGTTAGGTATCGGGCGGCCTCGCCTAGTAGCCGAGCGCTCGGGCCCGGCACTGATCATGCCATACGAGAAATTTTTCGTATGAGATGATCGCTCCCGTATGGAATGTTCGGTAGCAGGCGGACTCGCCTAGTAGGGCCGACCGCTCGGGCCCTGCACTCATCATGCCATACGGAAAAAAAAAACGGTTTTTGGCTTGTAGCGGCTGAACCTTTAGTCCGATCGCGCCGGGACCGCGCCAGTTAGATGCGCCGTTGTAAAATCTTTCAAATGAGACCTAGCCAGGGCTTCTAGCTCCTTCCGTTCGGCCGCTACAAGCCAAAAACCGTTTTTTTTTTCCGTATGAGATGATTGCTCCCGTATGAAATGTTAGGTATCGGGCGGCCTCGCCTAGTAGCCGAGCGCTCGGGCCCGGCACTGATCATGCCATACGAGAAATTTTTCGTATGAGATGATCGCTCCCGTATGGAATGTTCGGTAGCAGGCGGACTCGCCTAGTAGGGCCGACCGCTCGGGCCCTGCACTCATCATGCCATACGGAAAAAAAAAACGGTTTTTGGCTTGTAGCGGCTGAACCTTTAGTCCGATCGCGCCGGGACCGCGCCAGTTAGATGCGCCGTTGTAAAATCTTTCAAATGAGACCTAGCCAGGGCTTCTAGCTCCTTCCGTTCGGCCGCTACAAGCCAAAAACCGTTTTTTTTTCCGTATGAGATGATTGCTCCCGTATGAAATGTTAGGTATCGGGCGGCCTCGCCTAGTAGCCGAGCGCTCGGGCCCGGCACTGATCATGCCATACGAGAAATTTTTCGTATGAGATGATCGCTCCCGTATGGAATGTTCGGTAGCAGGCGGACTCGCCTAGTAGGGCCGACCGCTCGGGCCCTGCACTCATCATGCCATACGGAAAAAAAAAACGGTTTTTGGCTTGTAGCGGCTGAACCTTTAGTCCGATCGCGCCGGGACCGCGCCAGTTAGATGCGCCGTTGTAAAATCTTTCAAATGAGACCTAGCCAGGGCTTCTAGCTCCTTCCGTTCGGCCGCTACAAGCCAAAAACCGTTTTTTTTTCCGTATGAGATGATTGCTCCCGTATGAAATGTTAGGTATCGGGCGGCCTCGCCTAGTAGCCGAGCGCTCGGGCCCGGCACTGATCATGCCATACGAGAAATTTTTCGTATGAGATGATCGCTCCCGTATGGAATGTTCGGTAGCAGGCGGACTCGCCTAGTAGGGCCGACCGCTCGGGCCCTGCACTCATCATGCCATACGGAAAAAAAAAACGGTTTTTGGCTTGTAGCGGCTGAACCTTTAGTCCGATCGCGCCGGGACCGCGCCAGTTAGATGCGCCGTTGTAAAATCTTTCAAATGAGACCTAGCCAGGGCTTCTAGCTCCTTCCGTTCGGCCGCTACAAGCCAAAAACCGTTTTTTTTTTCCGTATGAGATGATTGCTCCCGTATGAAATGTTAGGTATCGGGCGGCCTCGCCTAGTAGCCGAGCGCTCGGGCCCGGCACTGATCATGCCATACGAGAAATTTTTCGTATGAGATGATCGCTCCCGTATGGAATGTTCGGTAGCAGGCGGACTCGCCTAGTAGGGCCGACCGCTCGGGCCCTGCACTCATCATGCCATACGGAAAAAAAAAAACGGTTTTTGGCTTGTAGCGGCTGAACCTTTAGTCCGATCGCGCCGGGACCGCGCCAGTTAGATGCGCCGTTGTAAAATCTTTCAAATGAGACCTAGCCAGGGCTTTTAGCTCCTTCCGTTCGGCCGCTACAAGCCAAAAACCGTTTTTTTTTCCGTATGAGATGATTGCTCCCGTATGAAATGTTAGGTATCGGGCGGCCTCGCCTAGTAGCCGAGCGCTCGGGCCCGGCACTGATCATGCCATACGAGAAATTTTTCGTATGAGATGATCGCTCCCGTATGGAATGTTCGGTAGCAGGCGGACTCGCCTAGTAGGGCCGACCGCTCGGGCCCTGCACTCATCATGCCATACGGAAAAAAAAAACGGTTTTTGGCTTGTAGCGGCTGAACCTTTAGTCCGATCGCGCCGGGACCGCGCCAGTTAGATGCGCCGTTGTAAAATCTTTCAAATGAGACCTAGCCAGGGCTTCTAGCTCCTTCCGTTCGGCCGCTACAAGCCAAAAACCGTTTTTTTTTCCGTATGAGATGATTGCTCCCGTATGAAATGTTAGGTATCGGGCGGCCTCGCCTAGTAGCCGAGCGCTCGGGCCCGGCACTGATCATGCCATACGAGAAATTTTTCGTATGAGATGATCGCTCCCGTATGGAATGTTCGGTAGCAGGCGGACTCGCCTAGTAGGGCCGACCGCTCGGGCCCTGCACTCATCATGCCATACGGAAAAAAAAAACGGTTTTTGGCTTGTAGCGGCTGAACCTTTAGTCCGATCGCGCCGGGACCGCGCCAGTTAGATGCGCCGTTGTAAAATCTTTCAAATGAGACCTAGCCAGGGCTTCTAGCTCCTTCCGTTCGGCCGCTACAAGCCAAAAACCGTTTTTTTTTCCGTATGAGATGATTGCTCCCGTATGAAATGTTAGGTATCGGGCGGCCTCGCCTAGTAGCCGAGCGCTCGGGCCCGGCACTGATCATGCCATACGAGAAATTTTTCGTATGAGATGATCGCTCCCGTATGGAATGTTCGGTAGCAGGCGGACTCGCCTAGTAGGGCCGACCGCTCGGGCCCTGCACTCATCATGCCATACGGAAAAAAAAAACGGTTTTTGGCTTGTAGCGGCTGAACCTTTAGTCCGATCGCGCCGGGACCGCGCCAGTTAGATGCGCCGTTGTAAAATCTTTCAAATGAGACCTAGCCAGGGCTTCTAGCTCCTTCCGTTCGGCCGCTACAAGCCAAAAACCGTTTTTTTTCCGTATGAGATGATTGCTCCCGTATGAAATGTTAGGTATCGGGCGGCCTCGCCTAGTAGCCGAGCGCTCGGGCCCGGCACTGATCATACCATACGAGAAATTTTTCGTATGAGATGATCGCTCCCGTATGGAATGTTCGGTAGCAGGCGGACTCGCCTAGTAGGGCCGACCGCTCGGGCCCTGCACTCATCATGCCATACGGAAAAAAAAAACGGTTTTTGGCTTGTAGCGGCTGAACCTTTAGTCCGATCGCGCCGGGACCGCGCCAGTTAGATGCGCCGTTGTAAAATCTTTCAAATGAGACCTAGCCAGGGCTTCTAGCTCCTTCCGTTCGGCCGCTACAAGCCAAAAACCGTTTTTTTTTCCGTATGAGATGATTGCTCCCGTATGAAATGTTAGGTATCGGGCGGCCTCGCCTAGTAGCCGAGCGCTCGGGCCCGGCACTGATCATGCCATACGAGAAATTTTTCGTATGAGATGATCGCTCCCGTATGGAATGTTCGGTAGCAGGCGGACTCGCCTAGTAGGGCCGACCGCTCGGGCCCTGCACTCATCATGCCATACGGAAAAAAAAACGGTTTTTGGCTTGTAGCGGCTGAACCTTTAGTCCGATCGCGCCGGGACCGCGCCAGTTAGATGCGCCGTTGTAAAATCTTTCAAATGAGACCTAGCCAGGGCTTCTAGCTCCTTCCGTTCGGCCGCTACAAGCCAAAAACCGTTTTTTTTTCCGTATGAGATGATTGCTCCCGTATGAAATGTTAGGTATCGGGCGGCCTCGCCTAGTAGCCGAGCGCTCGGGCCCGGCACTGATCATGCCATACGAGAAATTTTTCGTATGAGATGATCGCTCCCGTATGGAATGTTCGGTAGCAGGCGGACTCGCCTAGTAGGGCCGACCGCTCGGGCCCTGCACTCATCATGCCATACGGAAAAAAAAAACGGTTTTTGGCTTGTAGCGGCTGAACCTTTAGTCCGATCGCGCCGGGACCGCGCCAGTTAGATGCGCCGTTGTAAAATCTTTCAAATGAGACCTAGCCAGGGCTTCTAGCTCCTTCCGTTCGGCCGCTACAAGCCAAAAACCGTTTTTTTTTCCGTATGAGATGATTGCTCCCGTATGAAATGTTAGGTATCGGGCGGCCTCGCCTAGTAGCCGAGCGCTCGGGCCCGGCACTGATCATGCCATACGAGAAATTTTTCGTATGAGATGATCGCTCCCGTATGGAATGTTCGGTAGCAGGCGGACTCGCCTAGTAGGGCCGACCGCTCGGGCCCTGCACTCATCATGCCATACGGAAAAAAAAAACGGTTTTTGGCTTGTAGCGGCTGAACCTTTAGTCCGATCGCGCCGGGACCGCGCCAGTTAGATGCGCCGTTGTAAAATCTTTCAAATGAGACCTAGCCAGGGCTTCTAGCTCCTTCCGTTCGGCCGCTACAAGCCAAAAACCGTTTTTTTTTCCGTATGAGATGATTGCTCCCGTATGAAATGTTAGGTATCGGGCGGCCTCGCCTAGTAGCCGAGCGCTCGGGCCCGGCACTGATCATGCCATACGAGAAATTTTTCGTATGAGATGATCGCTCCCGTATGGAATGTTCGGTAGCAGGCGGACTCGCCTAGTAGGGCCGACCGCTCGGGCCCTGCACTCATCATGCCATACGGAAAAAAAAAACGGTTTTTGGCTTGTAGCGGCTGAACCTTTAGTCCGATCGCGCCGGGACCGCGCCAGTTAGATGCGCCGTTGTAAAATCTTTCAAATGAGACCTAGCCAGGGCTTCTAGCTCCTTCCGTTCGGCCGCTACAAGCCAAAAACCGTTTTTTTTTTCCGTATGAGATGATTGCTCCCGTATGAAATGTTAGGTATCGGGCGGCCTCGCCTAGTAGCCGAGCGCTCGGGCCCGGCACTGATCATGCCATACGAGAAATTTTTCGTATGAGATGATCGCTCCCGTATGGAATGTTCGGTAGCAGGCGGACTCGCCTAGTAGGGCCGACCGCTCGGGCCCTGCACTCATCATGCCATACGGAAAAAAAAAACGGTTTTTGGCTTGTAGCGGCTGAACCTTTAGTTCGATCGCGCCGGGACCGCGCCAGTTAGATGCGCCGTTGTAAAATCTTTCAAATGAGACCTAGCCAGGGCTTCTAGCTCCTTCCGTTCGGCCGCTACAAGCCAAAAACCGTTTTTTTTTCCGTATGAGATGATTGCTCCCGTATGAAATGTTAGGTATCGGGCGGCCTCGCCTAGTAGCCGAGCGCTCGGGCCCGGCACTGATCATGCCATACGAGAAATTTTTCGTATGAGATGATCGCTCCCGTATGGAATGTTCGGTAGCAGGCGGACTCGCCTAGTAGGGCCGACCGCTCGGGCCCTGCACTCATCATGCCATACGGAAAAAAAAAACGGTTTTTGGCTTGTAGCGGCTGAACCTTTAGTCCGATCGCGCCGGGACCGCGCCAGTTAGATGCGCCGTTGTAAAATCTTTCAAATGAGACCTAGCCAGGGCTTCTAGCTCCTTCCGTTCGGCCGCTACAAGCCAAAAACCGTTTTTTTTTCCGTATGAGATGATTGCTCCCGTATGAAATGTTAGGTATCGGGCGGCCTCGCCTAGTAGCCGAGCGCTCGGGCCCGGCACTGATCATGCCATACGAGAAATTTTTCGTATGAGATGATCGCTCCCGTATGGAATGTTCGGTAGCAGGCGGACTCGCCTAGTAGGGCCGACCGCTCGGGCCCTGCACTCATCATGCCATACGGAAAAAAAAAACGGTTTTTGGCTTGTAGCGGCTGAACCTTTAGTCCGATCGCGCCGGGACCGCGCCAGTTAGATGCGCCGTTGTAAAATCTTTCAAATGAGACCTAGCCAGGGCTTCTAGCTCCTTCCGTTCGGCCGCTACAAGCCAAAAACCGTTTTTTTTTTCCGTATGAGATGATTGCTCCCGTATGAAATGTTAGGTATCGGGCGGCCTCGCCTAGTAGCCGAGCGCTCGGGCCCGGCACTGATCATGCCATACGAGAAATTTTTCGTATGAGATGATCGCTCCCGTATGGAATGTTCGGTAGCAGGCGGACTCGCCTAGTAGGGCCGACCGCTCGGGCCCTGCACTCATCATGCCATACGGAAAAAAAAACGGTTTTTGGCTTGTAGCGGCTGAACCTTTAGTCCGATCGCGCCGGGACCGCGCCAGTTAGATGCGCCGTTGTAAAATCTTTCAAATGAGACCTAGCCAGGGCTTCTAGCTCCTTCCGTTCGGCCGCTACAAGCCAAAAACCGTTTTTTTTTCCGTATGAGATGATTGCTCCCGTATGAAATGTTAGGTATCGGGCGGCCTCGCCTAGTAGCCGAGCGCTCGGGCCCGGCACTGATCATGCCATACGAGAAATTTTTCGTATGAGATGATCGCTCCCGTATGGAATGTTCGGTAGCAGGCGGACTCGCCTAGTAGGGCCGACCGCTCGGGCCCTGCACTCATCATGCCATACGGAAAAAAAAAACGGTTTTTGGCTTGTAGGGGCTGAACCTTTAGTCCGATCGCGCCGGGACCGCGCCAGTTAGATGCGCCGTTGTAAAATCTTTCAAATGAGACCTAGCCAGGGCTTCTAGCTCCTTCCGTTCGGCCGCTACAAGCCAAAAACCGTTTTTTTTTCCGTATGAGATGATTGCTCCCGTATGAAATGTTAGGTATCGGGCGGCCTCGCCTAGTAGCCGAGCGCTCGGGCCCGGCACTGATCATGCCATACGAGAAATTTTTCGTATGAGATGATCGCTCCCGTATGGAATGTTCGGTAGCAGGCGGACTCGCCTAGTAGGGCCGACCGCTCGGGCCCTGCACTCATCATGCCATACGGAAAAAAAAAACGGTTTTTGGCTTGTAGCGGCTGAACCTTTAGTCCGATCGCGCCGGGACCGCGCCAGTTAGATGCGCCGTTGTAAAATCTTTCAAATGAGACCTAGCCAGGGCTTCTAGCTCCTTCCGTTCGGCCGCTACAAGCCAAAAACCGTTTTTTTTTCCGTATGAGATGATTGCTCCCGTATGAAATGTTAGGTATCGGGCGGCCTCGCCTAGTAGCCGAGCGCTCGGGCCCGGCACTGATCATGCCATACGAGAAATTTTTCGTATGAGATGATCGCTCCCGTATGGAATGTTCGGTAGCAGGCGGACTCGCCTAGTAGGGCCGACCGCTCGGGCCCTGCACTCATCATGCCATACGGAAAAAAAAAACGGTTTTTGGCTTGTAGCGGCTGAACCTTTAGTCCGATCGCGCCGGGACCGCGCCAGTTAGATGCGCCGTTGTAAAATCTTTCAAATGAGACTTAGCCAGGGCTTCTAGCTCCTTCCGTTCGGCCGCTACAAGCCAAAAACCGTTTTTTTTTCCGTATGAGATGATTGCTCCCGTATGAAATGTTAGGTATCGGGCGGCCTCGCCTAGTAGCCGAGCGCTCGGGCCCGGCACTGATCATGCCATACGAGAAATTTTTCGTATGAGATGATCGCTCCCGTATGGAATGTTCGGTAGCAGGCGGACTCGCCTAGTAGGGCCGACCGCTCGGGCCCTGCACTCATCATGCCATACGGAAAAAAAAAACGGTTTTTGGCTTGTAGCGGCTGAACCTTTAGTCCGATCGCGCCGGGACCGCGCCAGTTAGATGCGCCGTTGTAAAATCTTTCAAATGAGACCTAGCCAGGGCTTCTAGCTCCTTCCGTTCGGCCGCTACAAGCCAAAAACCGTTTTTTTTTTCCGTATGAGATGATTGCTCCCGTATGAAATGTTAGGTATCGGGCGGCCTCGCCTAGTAGCCGAGCGCTCGGGCCCGGCACTGATCATGCCATACGAGAAATTTTTCGTATGAGATGATCGCTCCCGTATGGAATGTTCGGTAGCAGGCGGACTCGCCTAGTAGGGCCGACCGCTCGGGCCCTGCACTCATCATGCCATACGGAAAAAAAAAACGGTTTTTGGCTTGTAGCGGCTGAACCTTTAGTCCGATCGCGCCGGGACCGCGCCAGTTAGATGCGCCGTTGTAAAATCTTTCAAATGAGACCTAGCCAGGGCTTCTAGCTCCTTCCGTTCGGCCGCTACAAGCCAAAAACCGTTTTTTTTTCCGTATGAGATGATTGCTCCCGTATGAAATGTTAGGTATCGGGCGGCCTCGCCTAGTAGCCGAGCGCTCGGGCCCGGCACTGATCATGCCATACGAGAAATTTTTCGTATGAGATGATCGCTCCCGTATGGAATGTTCGGTAGCAGGCGGACTCGCCTAGTAGGGCCGACCGCTCGGGCCCTGCACTCATCATGCCATACGGAAAAAAAAAACGGTTTTTGGCTTGTAGCGGCTGAACCTTTAGTCCGATCGCGCCGGGACCGCGCCAGTTAGATGCGCCGTTGTAAAATCTTTCAAATGAGACCTAGCCAGGGCTTCTAGCTCCTTCCGTTCGGCCGCTACAAGCCAAAAACCGTTTTTTTTTTCCGTATGAGATGATTGCTCCCGTATGAAATGTTAGGTATCGGGCGGCCTCGCCTAGTAGCCGAGCGCTCGGGCCCGGCACTGATCATGCCATACGAGAAATTTTTCGTATGAGATGATCGCTCCCGTATGGAATGTTCGGTAGCAGGCGGACTCGCCTAGTAGGGCCGACCGCTCGGGCCCTGCACTCATCATGCCATACGGAAAAAAAAAAACGGTTTTTGGCTTGTAGCGGCTGAACCTTTAGTCCGATCGCGCCGGGACCGCGCCAGTTAGATGCGCCGTTGTAAAATCTTTCAAATGAGACCTAGCCAGGGCTTCTAGCTCCTTCCGTTCGGCCGCTACAAGCCAAAAACCGTTTTTTTTTTCCGTATGAGATGATTGCTCCCGTATGAAATGTTAGGTATCGGGCGGCCTCGCCTAGTAGCCGAGCGCTCGGGCCCGGCACTGATCATGCCATACGAGAAATTTTTCGTATGAGATGATCGCTCCCGTATGGAATGTTCGGTAGCAGGCGGACTCGCCTAGTAGGGCCGACCGCTCGGGCCCTGCACTCATCATGCCATACGGAAAAAAAAAACGGTTTTTGGCTTGTAGCGGCTGAACCTTTAGTCCGATCGCGCCGGGACCGCGCCAGTTAGATGCGCCGTTGTAAAATCTTTCAAATGAGACCTAGCCAGGGCTTCTAGCTCCTTCCGTTCGGCCGCTACAAGCCAAAAACCGTTTTTTTTCCGTATGAGATGATTGCTTCCGTATGAAATGTTAGGTATCGGGCGGCCTCGCCTAGTAGCCGAGCGCTCGGGCCCGGCACTGATCATGCCATACGAGAAATTTTTCGTATGAGATGATCGCTCCCGTATGGAATGTTCGGTAGCAGGCGGACTCGCCTAGTAGGGCCGACCGCTCGGGCCCTGCACTCATCATGCCATACGGAAAAAAAAAACGGTTTTTGGCTTGTAGCGGCTGAACCTTTAGTCCGATCGCGCCGGGACCGCGCCAGTTAGATGCGCCGTTGTAAAATCTTTCAAATGAGACCTAGCCAGGGCTTCTAGCTCCTTCCGTTCGGCCGCTACAAGCCAAAAACCGTTTTTTTTTCCGTATGAGATGATTGCTCCCGTATGAAATGTTAGGTATCGGGCGGCCTCGCCTAGTAGCCGAGCGCTCGGGCCCGGCACTGATCATGCCATACGAGAAATTTTTCGTATGAGATGATCGCTCCCGTATGGAATGTTCGGTAGCAGGCGGACTCGCCTAGTAGGGCCGACCGCTCGGGCCCTGCACTCATCATGCCATACGGAAAAAAAAAACGGTTTTTGGCTTGTAGCGGCTGAACCTTTAGTCCGATCGCGCCGGGACCGCGCCAGTTAGATGCGCCGTTGTAAAATCTTTCAAATGAGACCTAGCCAGGGCTTCTAGCTCCTTCCGTTCGGCCGCTACAAGCCAAAAACCGTTTTTTTTTCCGTATGAGATGATTGCTCCCGTATGAAATGTTAGGTATCGGGCGGCCTCGCCTAGTAGCCGAGCGCTCGGGCCCGGCACTGATCATGCCATACGAGAAATTTTTCGTATGAGATGATCGCTCCCGTATGGAATGTTCGGTAGCAGGCGGACTCGCCTAGTAGGGCCGACCGCTCGGGCCCTGCACTCATCATGCCATACGGAAAAAAAAAACGGTTTTTGGCTTGTAGCGGCTGAACCTTTAGTCCGATCGCGCCGGGACCGCGCCAGTTAGATGCGCCGTTGTAAAATCTTTCAAATGAGACCTAGCCAGGGCTTCTAGCTCCTTCCGTTCGGCCGCTACAAGCCAAAAACCGTTTTTTTTTCCGTATGAGATGATTGCTCCCGTATGAAATGTTAGGTATCGGGCGGCCTCGCCTAGTAGCCGAGCGCTCGGGCCCGGCACTGATCATGCCATACGAGAAATTTTTCGTATGAGATGATCGCTCCCGTATGGAATGTTCGGTAGCAGGCGGACTCGCCTAGTAGGGCCGACCGCTCGGGCCCTGCACTCATCATGCCATACGGAAAAAAAAACGGTTTTTGGCTTGTAGCGGCTGAACCTTTAGTCCGATCGCGCCGGGACCGCGCCAGTTAGATGCGCCGTTGTAAAATCTTTCAAATGAGACCTAGCCAGGGCTTCTAGCTCCTTCCGTTCGGCCGCTACAAGCCAAAAACCGTTTTTTTTTCCGTATGAGATGATTGCTCCCGTATGAAATGTTAGGTATCGGGCGGCCTCGCCTAGTAGCCGAGCGCTCGGGCCCGGCACTGATCATGCCATACGAGAAATTTTTCGTATGAGATGATCGCTCCCGTATGGAATGTTCGGTAGCAGGCGGACTCGCCTAGTAGGGCCGACCGCTCGGGCCCTGCACTCATCATGCCATACGGAAAAAAAAAACGGTTTTTGGCTTGTAGCGGCTGAACCTTTAGTCCGATCGCGCCGGGACCGCGCCAGTTAGATGCGCCGTTGTAAAATCTTTCAAATGAGACCTAGCCAGGGCTTCTAGCTCCTTCCGTTCGGCCGCTACAAGCCAAAAACCGTTTTTTTTTCCGTATGAGATGATTGCTCCCGTATGAAATGTTAGGTATCGGGCGGCCTCGCCTAGTAGCCGAGCGCTCGGGCCCGGCACTGATCATGCCATACGAGAAATTTTTCGTATGAGATGATCGCTCCCGTATGGAATGTTCGGTAGCAGGCAGACTCGCCTAGTAGGGCCGACCGCTCGGGCCCTGCACTCATCATGCCATACGGAAAAAAAAAACGGTTTTTGGCTTGTAGCGGCTGAACCTTTAGTCCGATCGCGCCGGGACCGCGCCAGTTAGATGCGCCGTTGTAAAATCTTTCAAATGAGACCTAGCCAGGGCTTCTAGCTCCTTCCGTTCGGCCGCTACAAGCCAAAAACCGTTTTTTTTTCCGTATGAGATGATTGCTCCCGTATGAAATGTTAGGTATCGGGCGGCCTCGCCTAGTAGCCGAGCGCTCGGGCCCGGCACTGATCATGCCATACGAGAAATTTTTCGTATGAGATGATCGCTCCCGTATGGAATGTTCGGTAGCAGGCGGACTCGCCTAGTAGGGCCGACCGCTCGGGCCCTGCACTCATCATGCCATACGGAAAAAAAAAACGGTTTTTGGCTTGTAGCGGCTGAACCTTTAGTCCGATCGCGCCGGGACCGCGCCAGTTAGATGCGCCGTTGTAAAATCTTTCAAATGAGACCTAGCCAGGGCTTCTAGCTCCTTCCGTTCGGCCGCTACAAGCCAAAAACCGTTTTTTTTTCCGTATGAGATGATTGCTCCCGTATGAAATGTTAGGTATCGGGCGGCCTCGCCTAGTAGCCGAGCGCTCGGGCCCGGCACTGATCATGCCATACGAGAAATTTTTCGTATGAGATGATCGCTCCCGTATGGAATGTTCGGTAGCAGGCGGACTCGCCTAGTAGGGCCGACCGCTCGGGCCCTGCACTCATCATGCCATACGGAAAAAAAAAACGGTTTTTGGCTTGTAGCGGCTGAACCTTTAGTCCGATCGCGCCGGGACCGCGCCAGTTAGATGCGCCGTTGTAAAATCTTTCAAATGAGACCTAGCCAGGGCTTCTAGCTCCTTCCGTTCGGCCGCTACAAGCCAAAAACCGTTTTTTTTTCCGTATGAGATGATTGCTCCCGTATGAAATGTTAGGTATCGGGCGGCCTCGCCTAGTAGCCGAGCGCTCGGGCCCGGCACTGATCATGCCATACGAGAAATTTTTCGTATGAGATGATCGCTCCCGTATGGAATGTTCGGTAGCAGGCGGACTCGCCTAGTAGGGCCGACCGCTCGGGCCCTGCACTCATCATGCCATACGGAAAAAAAAAACGGTTTTTGGCTTGTAGCGGCTGAACCTTTAGTCCGATCGCGCCGGGACCGCGCCAGTTAGATGCGCCGTTGTAAAATCTTTCAAATGAGACCTAGCCAGGGCTTCTAGCTCCTTCCGTTCGGCCGCTACAAGCCAAAAACCGTTTTTTTTTCCGTATGAGATGATTGCTCCCGTATGAAATGTTAGGTATCGGGCGGCCTCGCCTAGTAGCCGAGCGCTCGGGCCCGGCACTGATCATGCCATACGAGAAATTTTTCGTATGAGATGATCGCTCCCGTATGGAATGTTCGGTAGCAGGCGGACTCGCCTAGTAGGGCCGACCGCTCGGGCCCTGCACTCATCATGCCATACGGAAAAAAAAAAACGGTTTTTGGCTTGTAGCGGCTGAACCTTTAGTCCGATCGCGCCGGGACCGCGCCAGTTAGATGCGCCGTTGTAAAATCTTTCAAATGAGACCTAGCCAGGGCTTCTAGCTCCTTCCGTTCGGCCGCTACAAGCCAAAAACCGTTTTTTTTTCCGTATGAGATGATTGCTCCCGTATGAAATGTTAGGTATCGGGCGGCCTCGCCTAGTAGCCGAGCGCTCGGGCCCGGCACTGATCATGCCATACGAGAAATTTTTCGTATGAGATGATCGCTCCCGTATGGAATGTTCGGTAGCAGGCGGACTCGCCTAGTAGGGCCGACCGCTCGGGCCCTGCACTCATCATGCCATACGGAAAAAAAAAAACGGTTTTTGGCTTGTAGCGGCTGAACCTTTAGTCCGATCGCGCCGGGACCGCGCCAGTTAGATGCGCCGTTGTAAAATCTTTCAAATAAGACCTAGCCAGGGCTTCTAGCTCCTTCCGTTCGGCCGCTACAAGCCAAAAACCGTTTTTTTTTCCGTATGAGATGATTGCTCCCGTATGAAATGTTAGGTATCGGGCGGCCTCGCCTAGTAGCCGAGCGCTCGGGCCCGGCACTGATCATGCCATACGAGAAATTTTTCGTATGAGATGATCGCTCCCGTATGGAATGTTCGGTAGCAGGCGGACTCGCCTAGTAGGGCCGACCGCTCGGGCCCTGCACTCATCATGCCATACGGAAAAAAAAAACGGTTTTTGGCTTGTAGCGGCTGAACCTTTAGTCCGATCGCGCCGGGACCGCGCCAGTTAGATGCGCCGTTGTAAAATCTTTCAAATGAGACCTAGCCAGGGCTTCTAGCTCCTTCCGTTCGGCCGCTACAAGCCAAAAACCGTTTTTTTTTCCGTATGAGATGATTGCTCCCGTATGAAATGTTAGGTATCGGGCGGCCTCGCCTAGTAGCCGAGCGCTCGGGCCCGGCACTGATCATGCCATACGAGAAATTTTTCGTATGAGATGATCGCTCCCGTATGGAATGTTCGGTAGCAGGCGGACTCGCCTAGTAGGGCCGACCGCTCGGGCCCTGCACTCATCATGCCATACGGAAAAAAAAAAACGGTTTTTGGCTTGTAGCGGCTGAACCTTTAGTCCGATCGCGCCGGGACCGCGCCAGTTAGATGCGCCGTTGTAAAATCTTTCAAATGAGACCTAGCCAGGGCTTCTAGCTCCTTCCGTTCGGCCGCTACAAGCCAAAAACCGTTTTTTTTTCCGTATGAGATGATTGCTCCCGTATGAAATGTTAGGTATCGGGCGGCCTCGCCTAGTAGCCGAGCGCTCGGGCCCGGCACTGATCATGCCATACGAGAAATTTTTCGTATGAGATGATCGCTCCCGTATGGAATGTTCGGTAGCAGGCGGACTCGCCTAGTAGGGCCGACCGCTCGGGCCCTGCACTCATCATGCCATACGGAAAAAAAAAAACGGTTTTTGGCTTGTAGCGGCTGAACCTTTAGTCCGATCGCGCCGGGACCGCGCCAGTTAGATGCGCCGTTGTAAAATCTTTCAAATGAGACCTAGCCAGGGCTTCTAGCTCCTTCCGTTCGGCCGCTACAAGCCAAAAACCGTTTTTTTTTCCGTATGAGATGATTGCTCCCGTATGAAATGTTAGGTATCGGGCGGCCTCGCCTAGTAGCCGAGCGCTCGGGCCCGGCACTGATCATGCCATACGAGAAATTTTTCGTATGAGATGATCGCTCCCGTATGGAATGTTCGGTAGCAGGCGGACTCGCCTAGTAGGGCCGACCGCTCGGGCCCTGCACTCATCATGCCATACGGAAAAAAAAAACGGTTTTTGGCTTGTAGCGGCTGAACCTTTAGTCCGATCGCGCCGGGACCGCGCCACTTAGATGCGCCGTTGTAAAATCTTTCAAATGAGACCTAGCCAGGGCTTCTAGCTCCTTCCGTTCGGCCGCTACAAGCCAAAAACCGTTTTTTTTTCCGTATGAGATGATTGCTCCCGTATGAAATGTTAGGTATCGGGCGGCCTCGCCTAGTAGCCGAGCGCTCGGGCCCGGCACTGATCATGCCATACGAGAAATTTTTCGTATGAGATGATCGCTCCCGTATGGAATGTTCGGTAGCAGGCGGACTCGCCTAGTAGGGCCGACCGCTCGGGCCCTGCACTCATCATGCCATACGGAAAAAAAAAACGGTTTTTGGCTTGTAGCGGCTGAACCTTTAGTCCGATCGCGCCGGGACCGCGCCAGTTAGATGCGCCGTTGTAAAATCTTTCAAATGAGACCTAGCCAGGGCTTCTAGCTCCTTCCGTTCGGCCGCTACAAGCCAAAAACCGTTTTTTTTTCCGTATGAGATGATTGCTCCCGTATGAAATGTTAGGTATCGGGCGGCCTCGCCTAGTAGCCGAGCGCTCGGGCCCGGCACTGATCATGCCATACGAGAAATTTTTCGTATGAGATGATCGCTCCCGTATGGAATGTTCGGTAGCAGGCGGACTCGCCTAGTAGGGCCGACCGCTCGGGCCCTGCACTCATCATGCCATACGGAAAAAAAAAAACGGTTTTTGGCTTGTAGCGGCTGAACCTTTAGTCCGATCGCGCCGGGACCGCGCCAGTTAGATGCGCCGTTGTAAAATCTTTCAAATGAGACCTAGCCAGGGCTTCTAGCTCCTTCCGTTCGGCCGCTACAAGCCAAAAACCGTTTTTTTTTCCGTATGAGATGATTGCTCCCGTATGAAATGTTAGGTATCGGGCGGCCTCGCCTAGTAGCCGAGCGCTCGGGCCCGGCACTGATCATGCCATACGAGAAATTTTTCGTATGAGATGATCGCTCCCGTATGGAATGTTCGGTAGCAGGCGGACTCGCCTAGTAGGGCCGACCGCTCGGGCCCTGCACTCATCATGCCATACGGAAAAAAAAAAACGGTTTTTGGCTTGTAGCGGCTGAACCTTTAGTCCGATCGCGCCGGGACCGCGCCAGTTAGATGCGCCGTTGTAAAATCTTTCAAATGAGACCTAGCCAGGGCTTCTAGCTCCTTCCGTTCGGCCGCTACAAGCCAAAAACCGTTTTTTTTTCCGTATGAGATGATTGCTCCCGTATGAAATGTTAGGTATCGGGCGGCCTCGCCTAGTAGCCGAGCGCTCGGGCCCGGCACTGATCATGCCATACGAGAAATTTTTCGTATGAGATGATCGCTCCCGTATGGAATGTTCGGTAGCAGGCGGACTCGCCTAGTAGGGCCGACCGCTCGGGCCCTGCACTCATCATGCCATACGGAAAAAAAAAAACGGTTTTTGGCTTGTAGCGGCTGAACCTTTAGTCCGATCGCGCCGGGACCGCGCCAGTTAGATGCGCCGTTGTAAAATCTTTCAAATGAGACCTAGCCAGGGCTTCTAGCTCCTTCCGTTCGGCCGCTACAAGCCAAAAACCGTTTTTTTTTCCGTATGAGATGATTGCTCCCGTATGAAATGTTAGGTATCGGGCGGCCTCGCCTAGTAGCCGAGCGCTCGGGCCCGGCACTGATCATGCCATACGAGAAATTTTTCGTATGAGATGATCGCTCCCGTATGGAATGTTCGGTAGCAGGCGGACTCGCCTAGTAGGGCCGACCGCTCGGGCCCTGCACTCATCATGCCATACGGAAAAAAAAAACGGTTTTTGGCTTGTAGCGGCTGAACCTTTAGTCCGATCGCGCCGGGACCGCGCCAGTTAGATGCGCCGTTGTAAAATCTTTCAAATGAGACCTAGCCAGGGCTTCTAGCTCCTTCCGTTCGGCCGCTACAAGCCAAAAACCGTTTTTTTTTTCCGTATGAGATGATTGCTCCCGTATGAAATGTTAGGTATCGGGCGGCCTCGCCTAGTAGCCGAGCGCTCGGGCCCGGCACTGATCATGCCATACGAGAAATTTTTCGTATGAGATGATCGCTCCCGTATGGAATGTTCGGTAGCAGGCGGACTCGCCTAGTAGGGCCGACCGCTCGGGCCCTGCACTCATCATGCCATACGGAAAAAAAAAACGGTTTTTGGCTTGTAGCGGCTGAACCTTTAGTCCGATCGCGCCGGGACCGCGCCAGTTAGATGCGCCGTTGTAAAATCTTTCAAATGAGACCTAGCCAGGGCTTCTAGCTCCTTCCGTTCGGCCGCTACAAGCCAAAAACCGTTTTTTTTTCCGTATGAGATGATTGCTCCCGTATGAAATGTTAGGTATCGGGCGGCCTCGCCTAGTAGCCGAGCGCTCGGGCCCGGCACTGATCATGCCATACGAGAAATTTTTCGTATGAGATGATCGCTCCCGTATGGAATGTTCGGTAGCAGGCGGACTCGCCTAGTAGGGCCGACCGCTCGGGCCCTGCACTCATCATGCCATACGGAAAAAAAAAACGGTTTTTGGCTTGTAGCGGCTGAACCTTTAGTCCGATCGCGGCGCCGGGACCGCGCCAGTTAGATGCGCCGTTGTAAAATCTTTCAAATGAGACCTAGCCAGGGCTTCTAGCTCCTTCCGTTCGGCCGCTACAAGCCAAAAACCGTTTTTTTTTCCGTATGAGATGATTGCTCCCGTATGAAATGTTAGGTATCGGGCGGCCTCGCCTAGTAGCCGAGCGCTCGGGCCCGGCACTGATCATGCCATACGAGAAATTTTTCGTATGAGATGATCGCTCCCGTATGGAATGTTCGGTAGCAGGCGGACTCGCCTAGTAGGGGCCGACCGCTCGGGCCCTGCACTCATCATGCCATACGGAAAAAAAAAAACGGTTTTTGGCTTGTAGCGGCTGAACCTTTAGTCCGATCGCGCCGGGACCGCGCCAGTTAGATGCGCCGTTGTAAAATCTTTCAAATGAGACCTAGCCAGGGCTTCTAGCTCCTTCCGTTCGGCCGCTACAAGCCAAAAACCGTTTTTTTTTTCCGTATGAGATGATTGCTCCCGTATGAAATGTTAGGTATCGGGCGGCCTCGCCTAGTAGCCGAGCGCTCGGGCCCGGGCACTGATCATGCCATACGAGAAATTTTTCGTATGAGATGATCGCTCCCGTATGGAATGTTCGGTAGCAGGCGGACTCGCCTAGTAGGGCCGACCGCTCGGGCCCTGCACTCATCATGCCATACGGAAAAAAAAAAACGGTTTTTGGCTTGTAGCGGCTGAACCTTTAGTCCGATCGCGCCGGGACCGCGCCAGTTAGATGCGCCGTTGTAAAATCTTTCAAATGAGACCTAGCCAGGGCTTCTAGCTCCTTCCGTTCGGCCGCTACAAGCCAAAAACCGTTTTTTTTTTTCCGTATGAGATGATTGCTCCCGTATGAAATGTTAGGTATCGGGCGGCCTCGCCTAGTAGCCGAGCGCTCGGGCCCGGCACTGATCATGCCATACGAGAAATTTTTCGTATGAGATGATCGCTCCCGTATGGAATGTTCGGTAGCAGGCGGACTCGCCTAGTAGGGCCGACCGCTCGGGCCCTGCACTCATCATGCCATACGGAAAAAAAAAACGGTTTTTGGCTTGTAGCGGCTGAACCTTTAGTCCGATCGCGCCGGGACCGCGCCAGTTAGATGCGCCGTTGTAAAATCTTTCAAATGAGACCTAGCCAGGGCTTCTAGCTCCTTCCGTTCGGCCGCTACAAGCCAAAAACCCGTTTTTTTTACGCACTCTGATATGTGGGCGGCCTCGCCTAGTAGCCGAGCGCTCGGGCCCGGCACTGATCATGCCATACGAGAAATTTTTCGTATGAGATGATCGCTCCCGTATGGAATGTTCGGTAGCAGGCGGACTCGCCTAGTAGGGCCGACCGCTCGGGCCCTGCACTCATCATGCCATACGGAAAAAAAAAACGGTTTTTGGCTTGTAGCGGCTGAACCTTTAGTCCGATCGCGCCGGGACCGCGCCAGTTAGATGCGCCGTTGTAAAATCTTTCAAATGAGACCTAGCCAGGGCTTCTAGCTCCTTCCGTTCGGCCGCTACAAGCCAAAAACCGTTTTTTTTTCCGTATGAGATGATTGCTCCCGTATGAAATGTTAGGTATCGGGCGGCCTCGCCTAGTAGCCGAGCGCTCGGGCCCGGCACTGATCATGCCATACGAGAAATTTTTCGTATGAGATGATCGCTCCCGTATGGAATGTTCGGTAGCAGGCGGACTCGCCTAGTAGGGCCGACCGCTCGGGCCCTGCACTCATCATGCCATACGGAAAAAAAAAACGGTTTTTGGCTTGTAGCGGCTGAACCTTTAGTCCGATCGCGCCGGGACCGCGCCAGTTAGATGCGCCGTTGTAAAATCTTTCAAATGAGACCTAGCCAGGGCTTCTAGCTCCTTCCGTTCGGCCGCTACAAGCCAAAAACCGTTTTTTTTTCCGTATGAGATGATTGCTCCCGTATGAAATGTTAGGTATCGGGCGGCCTCGCCTAGTAGCCGAGCGCTCGGGCCCGGCACTGATCATGCCATACGAGAAATTTTTCGTATGAGATGATCGCTCCCGTATGGAATGTTCGGTAGCAGGCGGACTCGCCTAGTAGGGCCGACCGCTCGGGCCCTGCACTCATCATGCCATACGGAAAAAAAAAACGGTTTTTGGCTTGTAGCGGCTGAACCTTTAGTCCGATCGCGCCGGGACCGCGCCAGTTAGATGCGCCGTTGTAAAATCTTTCAAATGAGACCTAGCCAGGGCTTCTAGCTCCTTCCGTTCGGCCGCTACAAGCCAAAAACCGTTTTTTTTTCCGTATGAGATGATTGCTCCCGTATGAAATGTTAGGTATCGGGCGGCCTCGCCTAGTAGCCGAGCGCTCGGGCCCGGCACTGATCATGCCATACGAGAAATTTTTCGTATGAGATGATCGCTCCCGTATGGAATGTTCGGTAGCAGGCGGACTCGCCTAGTAGGGCCGACCGCTCGGGCCCTGCACTCATCATGCCATACGGAAAAAAAAAACGGTTTTTGGCTTGTAGCGGCTGAACCTTTAGTCCGATCGCGCCGGGACCGCGCCAGTTAGATGCGCCGTTGTAAAATCTTTCAAATGAGACCTAGCCAGGGCTTCTAGCTCCTTCCGTTCGGCCGCTACAAGCCAAAAACCGTTTTTTTTTCCGTATGAGATGATTGCTCCCGTATGAAATGTTAGGTATCGGGCGGCCTCGCCTAGTAGCCGAGCGCTCGGGCCCGGCACTGATCATGCCATACGAGAAATTTTTCGTATGAGATGATCGCTCCCGTATGGAATGTTCGGTAGCAGGCGGACTCGCCTAGTAGGGCCGACCGCTCGGGCCCTGCACTCATCATGCCATACGGAAAAAAAAAACGGTTTTTGGCTTGTAGCGGCTGAACCTTTAGTCCGATCGCGCCGGGACCGCGCCAGTTAGATGCGCCGTTGTAAAATCTTTCAAATGAGACCTAGCCAGGGCTTCTAGCTCCTTCCGTTCGGCCGCTACAAGCCAAAAACCGTTTTTTTTTCCGTATGAGATGATTGCTCCCGTATGAAATGTTAGGTATCGGGCGGCCTCGCCTAGTAGCCGAGCGCTCGGGCCCGGCACTGATCATGCCATACGAGAAATTTTTCGTATGAGATGATCGCTCCCGTATGGAATGTTCGGTAGCAGGCGGACTCGCCTAGTAGGGCCGACCGCTCGGGCCCTGCACTCATCATGCCATACGGAAAAAAAAAACGGTTTTTGGCTTGTAGCGGCTGAACCTTTAGTCCGATCGCGCCGGGACCGCGCCAGTTAGATGCGCCGTTGTAAAATCTTTCAAATGAGACCTAGCCAGGGCTTCTAGCTCCTTCCGTTCGGCCGCTACAAGCCAAAAACCGTTTTTTTTTCCGTATGAGATGATTGCTCCCGTATGAAATGTTAGGTATCGGGCGGCCTCGCCTAGTAGCCGAGCGCTCGGGCCCGGCACTGATCATGCCATACGAGAAATTTTTCGTATGAGATGATCGCTCCCGTATGGAATGTTCGGTAGCAGGCGGACTCGCCTAGTAGGGCCGACCGCTCGGGCCCTGCACTCATCATGCCATACGGAAAAAAAAAACGGTTTTTGGCTTGTAGCGGCTGAACCTTTAGTCCGATCGCGCCGGGACCGCGCCAGTTAGATGCGCCGTTGTAAAATCTTTCAAATGAGACCTAGCCAGGGCTTCTAGCTCCTTCCGTTCGGCCGCTACAAGCCAAAAACCGTTTTTTTTTCCGTATGAGATGATTGCTCCCGTATGAAATGTTAGGTATCGGGCGGCCTCGCCTAGTAGCCGAGCGCTCGGGCCCGGCACTGATCATGCCATACGAGAAATTTTTCGTATGAGATGATCGCTCCCGTATGGAATGTTCGGTAGCAGGCGGACTCGCCTAGTAGGGCCGACCGCTCGGGCCCTGCACTCATCATGCCATACGGAAAAAAAAAACGGTTTTTGGCTTGTAGCGGCTGAACCTTTAGTCCGATCGCGCCGGGACCGCGCCAGTTAGATGCGCCGTTGTAAAATCTTTCAAATGAGACCTAGCCAGGGCTTCTAGCTCCTTCCGTTCGGCCGCTACAAGCCAAAAACCGTTTTTTTTTCCGTATGAGATGATTGCTCCCGTATGAAATGTTAGGTATCGGGCGGCCTCGCCTAGTAGCCGAGCGCTCGGGCCCGGCACTGATCATGCCATACGAGAAATTTTTCGTATGAGATGATCGCTCCCGTATGGAATGTTCGGTAGCAGGCGGACTCGCCTAGTAGGGCCGACCGCTCGGGCCCTGCACTCATCATGCCATACGGAAAAAAAAAACGGTTTTTGGCTTGTAGCGGCTGAACCTTTAGTCCGATCGCGCCGGGACCGCGCCAGTTAGATGCGCCGTTGTAAAATCTTTCAAATGAGACCTAGCCAGGGCTTCTAGCTCCTTCCGTTCGGCCGCTACAAGCCAAAAACCGTTTTTTTTTCCGTATGAGATGATTGCTCCCGTATGAAATGTTAGGTATCGGGCGGCCTCGCCTAGTAGCCGAGCGCTCGGGCCCGGCACTGATCATGCCATACGAGAAATTTTTCGTATGAGATGATCGCTCCCGTATGGAATGTTCGGTAGCAGGCGGACTCGCCTAGTAGGGCCGACCGCTCGGGCCCTGCACTCATCATGCCATACGGAAAAAAAAAACGGTTTTTGGCTTGTAGCGGCTGAACCTTTAGTCCGATCGCGCCGGGACCGCGCCAGTTAGATGCGCCGTTGTAAAATCTTTCAAATGAGACCTAGCCAGGGCTTCTAGCTCCTTCCGTTCGGCCGCTACAAGCCAAAAACCGTTTTTTTTTCCGTATGAGATGATTGCTCCCGTATGAAATGTTAGGTATCGGGCGGCCTCGCCTAGTAGCCGAGCGCTCGGGCCCGGCACTGATCATGCCATACGAGAAATTTTTCGTATGAGATGATCGCTCCCGTATGGAATGTTCGGTAGCAGGCGGACTCGCCTAGTAGGGCCGACCGCTCGGGCCCTGCACTCATCATGCCATACGGAAAAAAAAAACGGTTTTTGGCTTGTAGCGGCTGAACCTTTAGTCCGATCGCGCCGGGACCGCGCCAGTTAGATGCGCCGTTGTAAAATCTTTCAAATGAGACCTAGCCAGGGCTTCTAGCTCCTTCCGTTCGGCCGCTACAAGCCAAAAACCGTTTTTTTTTCCGTATGAGATGATTGCTCCCGTATGAAATGTTAGGTATCGGGCGGCCTCGCCTAGTAGCCGAGCGCTCGGGCCCGGCACTGATCATGCCATACGAGAAATTTTTCGTATGAGATGATCGCTCCCGTATGGAATGTTCGGTAGCAGGCGGACTCGCCTAGTAGGGCCGACCGCTCGGGCCCTGCACTCATCATGCCATACGGAAAAAAAAAACGGTTTTTGGCTTGTAGCGGCTGAACCTTTAGTCCGATCGCGCCGGGACCGCGCCAGTTAGATGCGCCGTTGTAAAATCTTTCAAATGAGACCTAGCCAGGGCTTCTAGCTCCTTCCGTTCGGCCGCTACAAGCCAAAAACCGTTTTTTTTTCCGTATGAGATGATTGCTCCCGTATGAAATGTTAGGTATCGGGCGGCCTCGCCTAGTAGCCGAGCGCTCGGGCCCGGCACTGATCATGCCATACGAGAAATTTTTCGTATGAGATGATCGCTCCCGTATGGAATGTTCGGTAGCAGGCGGACTCGCCTAGTAGGGCCGACCGCTCGGGCCCTGCACTCATCATGCCATACGGAAAAAAAAAACGGTTTTTGGCTTGTAGCGGCTGAACCTTTAGTCCGATCGCGCCGGGACCGCGCCAGTTAGATGCGCCGTTGTAAAATCTTTCAAATGAGACCTAGCCAGGGCTTCTAGCTCCTTCCGTTCGGCCGCTACAAGCCAAAAACCGTTTTTTTTTCCGTATGAGATGATTGCTCCCGTATGAAATGTTAGGTATCGGGCGGCCTCGCCTAGTAGCCGAGCGCTCGGGCCCGGCACTGATCATGCCATACGAGAAATTTTTCGTATGAGATGATCGCTCCCGTATGGAATGTTCGGTAGCAGGCGGACTCGCCTAGTAGGGCCGACCGCTCGGGCCCTGCACTCATCATGCCATACGGAAAAAAAAAACGGTTTTTGGCTTGTAGCGGCTGAACCTTTAGTCCGATCGCGCCGGGACCGCGCCAGTTAGATGCGCCGTTGTAAAATCTTTCAAATGAGACCTAGCCAGGGCTTCTAGCTCCTTCCGTTCGGCCGCTACAAGCCAAAAACCGTTTTTTTTTCCGTATGAGATGATTGCTCCCGTATGAAATGTTAGGTATCGGGCGGCCTCGCCTAGTAGCCGAGCGCTCGGGCCCGGCACTGATCATGCCATACGAGAAATTTTTCGTATGAGATGATCGCTCCCGTATGGAATGTTCGGTAGCAGGCGGACTCGCCTAGTAGGGCCGACCGCTCGGGCCCTGCACTCATCATGCCATACGGAAAAAAAAAACGGTTTTTGGCTTGTAGCGGCTGAACCTTTAGTCCGATCGCGCCGGGACCGCGCCAGTTAGATGCGCCGTTGTAAAATCTTTCAAATGAGACCTAGCCAGGGCTTCTAGCTCCTTCCGTTCGGCCGCTACAAGCCAAAAACCGTTTTTTTTTCCGTATGAGATGATTGCTCCCGTATGAAATGTTAGGTATCGGGCGGCCTCGCCTAGTAGCCGAGCGCTCGGGCCCGGCACTGATCATGCCATACGAGAAATTTTTCGTATGAGATGATCGCTCCCGTATGGAATGTTCGGTAGCAGGCGGACTCGCCTAGTAGGGCCGACCGCTCGGGCCCTGCACTCATCATGCCATACGGAAAAAAAAAACGGTTTTTGGCTTGTAGCGGCTGAACCTTTAGTCCGATCGCGCCGGGACCGCGCCAGTTAGATGCGCCGTTGTAAAATCTTTCAAATGAGACCTAGCCAGGGCTTCTAGCTCCTTCCGTTCGGCCGCTACAAGCCAAAAACCGTTTTTTTTTCCGTATGAGATGATTGCTCCCGTATGAAATGTTAGGTATCGGGCGGCCTCGCCTAGTAGCCGAGCGCTCGGGCCCGGCACTGATCATGCCATACGAGAAATTTTTCGTATGAGATGATCGCTCCCGTATGGAATGTTCGGTAGCAGGCGGACTCGCCTAGTAGGGCCGACCGCTCGGGCCCTGCACTCATCATGCCATACGGAAAAAAAAAACGGTTTTTGGCTTGTAGCGGCTGAACCTTTAGTCCGATCGCGCCGGGACCGCGCCAGTTAGATGCGCCGTTGTAAAATCTTTCAAATGAGACCTAGCCAGGGCTTCTAGCTCCTTCCGTTCGGCCGCTACAAGCCAAAAACCGTTTTTTTTTCCGTATGAGATGATTGCTCCCGTATGAAATGTTAGGTATCGGGCGGCCTCGCCTAGTAGCCGAGCGCTCGGGCCCGGCACTGATCATGCCATACGAGAAATTTTTCGTATGAGATGATCGCTCCCGTATGGAATGTTCGGTAGCAGGCGGACTCGCCTAGTAGGGCCGACCGCTCGGGCCCTGCACTCATCATGCCATACGGAAAAAAAAAACGGTTTTTGGCTTGTAGCGGCTGAACCTTTAGTCCGATCGCGCCGGGACCGCGCCAGTTAGATGCGCCGTTGTAAAATCTTTCAAATGAGACCTAGCCAGGGCTTCTAGCTCCTTCCGTTCGGCCGCTACAAGCCAAAAACCGTTTTTTTTTCCGTATGAGATGATTGCTCCCGTATGAAATGTTAGGTATCGGGCGGCCTCGCCTAGTAGCCGAGCGCTCGGGCCCGGCACTGATCATGCCATACGAGAAATTTTTCGTATGAGATGATCGCTCCCGTATGGAATGTTCGGTAGCAGGCGGACTCGCCTAGTAGGGCCGACCGCTCGGGCCCTGCACTCATCATGCCATACGGAAAAAAAAAAACGGTTTTTGGCTTGTAGCGGCTGAACCTTTAGTCCGATCGCGCCGGGACCGCGCCAGTTAGATGCGCCGTTGTAAAATCTTTCAAATGAGACCTAGCCAGGGCTTCTAGCTCCTTCCGTTCGGCCGCTACAAGCCAAAAACCGTTTTTTTTTCCGTATGAGATGATTGCTCCCGTATGAAATGTTAGGTATCGGGCGGCCTCGCCTAGTAGCCGAGCGCTCGGGCCCGGCACTGATCATGCCATACGAGAAATTTTTCGTATGAGATGATCGCTCCCGTATGGAATGTTCGGTAGCAGGCGGACTCGCCTAGTAGGGCCGACCGCTCGGGCCCTGCACTCATCATGCCATACGGAAAAAAAAAAACGGTTTTTGGCTTGTAGCGGCTGAACCTTTAGTCCGATCGCGCCGGGACCGCGCCAGTTAGATGCGCCGTTGTAAAATCTTTCAAATGAGACCTAGCCAGGGCTTCTAGCTCCTTCCGTTCGGCCGCTACAAGCCAAAAACCGTTTTTTTTTCCGTATGAGATGATTGCTCCCGTATGAAATGTTAGGTATCGGGCGGCCTCGCCTAGTAGCCGAGCGCTCGGGCCCGGCACTGATCATGCCATACGAGAAATTTTTCGTATGAGATGATCGCTCCCGTATGGAATGTTCGGTAGCAGGCGGACTCGCCTAGTAGGGCCGACCGCTCGGGCCCTGCACTCATCATGCCATACGGAAAAAAAAAACGGTTTTTGGCTTGTAGCGGCTGAACCTTTAGTCCGATCGCGCCGGGACCGCGCCAGTTAGATGCGCCGTTGTAAAATCTTTCAAATGAGACCTAGCCAGGGCTTCTAGCTCCTTCCGTTCGGCCGCTACAAGCCAAAAACCGTTTTTTTTTCCGTATGAGATGATTGCTCCCGTATGAAATGTTAGGTATCGGGCGGCCTCGCCTAGTAGCCGAGCGCTCGGGCCCGGCACTGATCATGCCATACGCACTCTGATATGTTGAGATGATCGCTCCCGTATGGAATGTTCGGTAGCAGGCGGACTCGCCTAGTAGGGCCGACCGCTCGGGCCCTGCACTCATCATGCCATACGGAAAAAAAAAACGGTTTTTGGCTTGTAGCGGCTGAACCTTTAGTCCGATCGCGCCGGGACCGCGCCAGTTAGATGCGCCGTTGTAAAATCTTTCAATGAGACCTAGCCAGGGCTTCTAGCTCTTCCGTTCGGCCGCTACAAGCCAAAAAACCGTTTTTTTTTCCGTATGAGATGAGTGCTCCCGTATGAAATGTTAGGTATCGGGCCGGCCTCGCCTAGTAGCCGAGCGCTCGGGCCCGGCACTGATCATGCCATACGAGAAATTTTTCGTATGAGATGATCGCTCCCGTATGGAATGTTCGGTAGCAGGCGGACTCGCCTAGTAGGGCCGACCGCTCGGGCCCTACGCATCTGATCTGTG
>JAQMRL010000071.1:0-88336 GCA_035578175.1 Catonia carolina | reverse complement strand
AAATATTCGATTGCCGACTCGACTAAAGTTTAGCATTGAAATACTGAAACTTGCGCGCAATTGAGGTAGAAGGCTATTCAACTAATTTTTAAATTCATTCGAATGATTCGATAGTTTTAATAATCGACTAATATCAGTCATTAGTCCCACATCAGGATATTTTATCTCTCCGCTTTAAATACAATAATAACAACAAATAAACACAACTGTTATTACTTTCTCTTGCCTATATGAATATATAGGAAGGAAAGTATTGTTTTCATGTCGATTTTTCGAAATCGAGTTTTCACCGGATCTATACGTTTTTCAGACCCCCTGAACCCAAAAAACATGTTTTTAGCGATTGGTCTGTGTGTGCGTGTGTGTGTGTGTGTGTGTGTGTGTGTGTGTGTGTGTGTGTGTGTGTGTGTGTGTGTGTGTGTGTGTGTGTGTGTGTGTGTATGTGTGTGTGTGTGCGTGTGTGTGTGTGTGTGTGTGTGTGTGTGTGTGTGTGTGTGTGTGTGTGTGTGTGTGTGTGTGTGTGTGTGTGTGTGTGTGTGTATGTATGTGTGTGAACAGAATATCTCAAGAACGGAACATCGTACGAACTTGAAACTTGAAACTTAAGTTACATACCACTACCGGACCCGACACGAACATTTTCATCAAAATCGGTCAACCGGAAGTAGTAGTTTATTCGTATAATTTTTCACTTTTTTGCGATTTTCTCAAAAACTGGTCCTACGATTTTTTTTAAAATCGCCTGGTTTACTCAATTTTTATTCTCTACAAGATAGGGTAGGCGCCATGTTTGCTGAAATTCTGCGTGAGGCTGTTTTTACGTAAAAACATTTTCTTTTTAAGATTGCGGCTTTAATATGCATTTTATCGCAAAACGTTATATAATAAAAGTTGTAGAAAATTTAAAAACCTACAACTTTTATTTCAAACATTTTTTTGTATAACGCTTAGTTTAGCGGTAATTAGCAATTTTTTGTTTTTTCTCACGAAAACGAGAAAAATTGATTTTTTTAACATTTCGGCCTTAGTATGCATTTTACGACAAAAGTGTATATAATTAAATTTATAGAAAATTAAAAGATCTACAACTTTTATTTACAGCATTTTTCTCTACAGAGCCTAGTTTAGAGAGAAAGAGTGATTTTCGTATTTCTAAGCCAAACTGAGTACGATTTTCATTTTGCGTCTTTCACTCATGATTAAAATAAGGTTATGTTTTTGAGGTTAGTTTCTTTGATTATTTCTAATGTTTTATTACTAATGTTAGGTTAACTATTTGCACTGGCAAGAGAAAGTTGTGTGAGTGTTTCACACCAGATTTTTTTTATATTCCTCTGAACACGGCGAGTGCTGTCTGGTATCCTATAGTGTATAAAGGTATAATTACAATAACATAAGTGTACTATTCATAATAGAATGGAACTAAATAGCCAACACACCCCATACGGTGGACATCGGTAACTGTAGTAGCAGTTTGGTGGTGGGGATGGTTTGGGGCTAGAGGTACGAAAATACCACTACATAAACCATTTTTACTGTAGAGTTACATGTGTGTGTACGTCTACTAGTATTGCGGGTCTGTCTAACTGCAAGGAGTAACAGGCCCTAAAATAGTCCAAAAAATTGGTACACAGATTTCTGCGTTGCTGTTATCATAGGAAGTATTGCGCTACACGTATTATTAAGTACTCATTTTGAACTTGAACATAAGGTATTTTAATTTTTGTAAAAATATCTAATACCATGTTTTTTGGGGCCCTAAAAATTTGTGCTATGCTTCAATTAAAAAAATACGTTTTCAAAAATAGCATTTGATTATCCCCTACTGCTTTTAAACCCTCATTCAAAATCTCATTGTTGTAATTAAAGTCGTTCTTAAAATACGTGTGTACCAATTTTAGCAAAAAATGCCCTTATAAACGCCCCTCTATCCGACAAATTGACAAAAAAATAAAATAAAATAATCTGAATGGTCTTATATGAACTTAATAAAGACGTTAAGATCAAAAAAACAGAAATCTATTTTTTGACAGAACAACTTTAAACCAAAAGGACATGTTTAGTGATCGGTCTATTTGTGTGCGCGCGTTCGTGCGTGCGTGCGTGCGTGCGTGTGTGCGTGAGAGAAAGAGAGAGAGTGTGTGTGTGGGTGTGGGTGTGTGTGTGTGTGTGTCAACTAAATTTATTAAAAGTGGAATATAGTACGCAGTTGAACTTCAAATTTAAATGAGGTACGATTACAGGACCCGACAAGAATATTTCCATCAAAATCGGTCAACCGAACATAATAGTTTATTCGTGCGTTTTTCACTTTTTTGAGATTTTCTTAAAAACGATTTCTAAATTTTTTTAAAAATTCTCTCAGTAACTAAATTTTTTATGCTCCACTAAGTAGTATAAGGTCTGCTGAAATTCTTAGAGTGCCTGTGCACTCTTAGTAAAATATTGTTTTATTACAAGATTGCAACCTGAATTTATGCATTTTAGGGAAAACGTGTATACAATGAAATAGTAGAAAATACACAAATGTACAACTCCTGTTTGTAGCATTTTTCTATGGCCTATAGCTTAGATTTCTTTGCTTGAATCAGTGATTTTCTGTATTTTGCTAATCAATCAGTAAATAATGGGGTGTTTTATAATGGTAGCCTTAACCCTTCTGCTACGGCGTGTTCTTCGTCGTATAGTGAATGTTCAAATGTCAAAACACGCTCCCAAATAAATTCATTTATCTAAGGCCATTACCGATAGAAAATTGTGAAAATATACAGCCATTTTATACTACAGTTACGGTTATTTTTATTTTAAAAACATAAAAATCGGTTGCGTTTTTCGCAAGCTACAGCGGCCGACACACTTTCGCGCGTAAATATTTGTAGGTTACTTTATTGTTTTGTCTCTAACGTGCTAAAATTTAAGTTTATTTTACATAATTTGTAGACGACATTTTAGTGAATAAAACCATGTTTTACAATATAATTTTGTATAACATAAGCCTTAATAATTGCAGTTTGAAATTTGTAACGCGCAAAGTGGGAACAGAATCTGTGATATTCGAAGAGTGTTGCATTGTCAAATTCCTACCCTCTTTTTTACAATTAGTTTGTGAATAGGATTAACACTGAACACATTACAGGTACAAATACACATACAAAATTGAGTAGTACTAATAAAAGGTTAGGGTTTGTAATAGGCTACAAAACATGTCGAGGGAGCTTTGACGAAGAAGTACAATGTTTACTGTCAGAATTTCCGTATACCACGCCAACAGCTGTGCGTAGGACGAAAAGGTTTAATTTTATAGCGTCTACGCATTGTTTTGATTTAGTAGGTAGTTATAGGAACCTTATAGATGAAATATTCCATAAGTTACATTTTCTTGAAGATAGGACGACTTCAAAAGTAACTTGGCAATTTACAACCATCGTTTCAACCTTGCTATCAAATACATTTGCAGTGTGTTTTGTATAAAATTAAAGAGCCAATCAAGGCGTGCAATGGGATGTATGAAACGAATGAAATCGTTTAAAAATACGTTTGCTACAGGTTATTACGCTGGTAACTCTACCAAGTCAACTGAGGTTGCCTCCCGTAGCAGATGGGCTAATATGCATTTTATGATAAAATTGTATATAATAAAAATTTTGCGAAATTAAAATTTAAAAAATATTTTTAAGAATTTTTTACAAGAACTAGTTACGGTTCAATGAATGATTTTCCTTAATATACTCGTATGTTCTACATATATGTTGTTAATCAATTTTCTTAATACATACACTCAATATAAAATTAGGTCATGTTTAACATTTTACATTGTTTACTCATGATTAAACGTAGGTTATGTAATTTTATACATTGAAAAAATAAAGTAGTTTTATGTTTTTTTTTATTAAACCATATTGCAATTTACAATATAAAAAACAACGTAAAGACATGTAAATTATACAACGGCAACGACATCAGAAAAACAATATTTATAAATAAATTAAAGATATTTAATAATGCATACATAAATAAATTGCATTTTAATTCTTTTAAAATAGTTGTGCAATATTGATTCAAGCTTATATAAATGCTAAAAGAATATTTGCCCGAATGTAAAAAACTTCATTTTTTTTGTTTTAAAATTTTTTGGATAAAATGAAAAAGTATATCTATGAAGATAGATTAGGATTGATATTATCGGATATAAAGCCAATTGTTTATTTATGTAATATTTTTGGAGCATTTCCAGTGATCAATTTGAATGTATCAGAGAGAAATGAAATTTCAATTACAAATGGAAACTATAAACGAATATTTTTACTGTTTTCTTCTATGTTAATTTTTATATTAAGTTTAATCGGTTTACGTGAAAGTCAACAAGGATATATAAAAACAGATGCAGGAATACATACTTCAATACTTTTAACAAGTTTAATATTGTTTCAAATCGGTGAAACGAATTTTGTGGAATCTGTTAAATTGATTGACACTCTTGATTTACATTTGAAAACATTACAAACAAAAGTAAAATTGGAAAAAATTAAATACAGTAGATATGTGTATCCAATTTTAATAATATTTCTAGTAATTATTTCTTTAGTATTTGAGTATGTGTTATGCCCTGATGTTTTTGGTATACTAAATACAATATACATAATAGTAACTTACGAATTTAAGAACGCAATTTACACATGTCAAACTCTTTTAATTGTTAATTTTTATAATGAAATATATGAAAGAAATGATATACTACTTACATCACTTCATAAAATATATAATGAGATCATCACATCAAAATCGGATTCAGTTTTGATTAAATTACATTTAGATAAATATATTTGTATATTACGTAAAGTTAAATTAATAGTTCAGAAATTAGAGTTGGCTTTTAAACATCATATATTAACTATCATGATTGCATATGGGTACAACTTTATCTCGGACACAGTTTGGATAAGTCTGGAAACGATGTTTGAAATAAGGTTATTAAATTTGTATACAATTTTTTTTTTCGTCGTTCGGATATTATTGATAGATTTATTGAATAAGGCATCTTCAAAAATTGAAAAATTGGTAAGATATATTTTTTTCTAAAACTTTATTAATTATAATGTTTGTATAACTTGTCCCCTAATGGTGACGTTAAACCTTTTGCTACGACGAATTTTTTCGTCGTATAGTGAGTGTTCAAATGTCAAAACACCCTCCCAAATAAATTCCTTTATCTAAGACCATTACTGATAGAAAATTGTTAAAAAATTTCGGGCATTTTATGCAACACGTTCGGTTATTTTTGTTTTAAAAACATAAAAATCGGTTGCGTTTTTCGCTAGCTACAGCGGCCGACACTCTTCCGCGCGTAAAATGTTTTAGGTTATTTTACATTTTTGGGTCTAACGTACTAAAATTTAAGTTTATCATGAAATTGTACTGAAAATATTGTTTAGAAGACTTTTTCGTGAATAAAACCTTGTTTTACAATATAATTTAGAGTAACATTAGCCTTAATAATTGCAGTTTGAAATTGGCAACGCGCAAAATGGGAACAGAATCTGTGATATTCGAACGATGTTACATTATCAAATTTTGCCATTCTTCACCCTCTTGTTCTCAATACGTTTGTGAATAGTATTGACACTGAACACATATGCATTTACAAATATACGTACGTTATGTAGTAGTGGTAAAAGGGTTTGTAATAGCCCATGAAACAGGACGTGGATGTTTTGACGAAGAAAGACAATGTTTACTCTCAGAATTTCCACATACCATTCCAACTGTTGCACGTAGGATGAAATTTTGATTTTGTAGCATCTACGCATTATTCTGATTTAGTAGGTAGTTTTACGAACCTTACTGATGTTATATTCCATAAGTTACATAGTCTTGAAGATAGGACGACTTCAAAAGTAACTTGGCAGTTTACAACCATCGATTCAACCTTGGTATCAATACATTTGCATTGTATTTTTTTATAACATTAAAGAGCCATTTAAGACGAGTAATTTTATAAAAGAACTGAACAAATCGCTTCATAAATGCATTTACCACAGGGTTTTAAAGCTGGTAACTACCAGGGCTCCTGACGTTGCCTCCCGTCGCATAAGGGTTAAGTAGCGTAGGAAAACGTTAAATCTTTAGTGGCCCTGAAAAAGGATGTTAATGTGTGTTTCTGGTGGGAAGCACAGAGTTGGTTAATGGCTATTAAAAGGGCCGGTAAAAACCTTAGAGTTAGTGGTACTAGGAAGGACCACTCTATCGTTCTCCAACGAAATCAGTGTAAGCAACGGGTGGCTTTAGTCAGAACCGTGCCACAGGTTGGAGGCTCAAAGAGGGCTGGTTAAAACTTTGGTGAATATTGTTTCTGAGAAGGACCTTTGTATTGAACTTGGACCATACCGATAAGTGATAACCATTTTTACTTTCTCTTGCCTATATGAATATAACGGAAGGAAAGTAGTTTTCATGTCAATTTTTCGAAATCGAGTTTTCACGGGATCTACTAGTTTTCAGACCCCCTGAACTCAAAAAACGTGTTTTTAACGATCGGTCTGTGTAGTGTGTTCGGTCGCGTGTGTGTGTGTGTGAACAGAATATCTCAAGAACGGAACATGGTACGAACTTGAAACTTAAAGCTTAAGTTACATACCACTACCGAAATCGGCCCGAACATTTTCATATAAATCGGTCAACCGGTAGAAGTAATTTATTCGTGTAATTTTTCACTTTTTTGCGATTTTTCTCAAAAATGGCTGCTACAATTTTTTTTTTAAATCGTAGTAAAGATATTATTGGATATAAAGCCAATTTTTTTTATATCTGTAATATTTTTGGAGCATTTCCAATGATCAATTTGAATGTATCAGGGAGAAATGAGATTTATAGAAATTATAAAGGATTATTTTTAGTGTTTCCTTATATATTAATTGTTATAATAAGTTCAGTCAGTTTACGGGAAAGTCAACAAGGATGTATAAAAACAAATTCAGGAATACATGAGTTGAGTTGCGGCGTTGGTAGTGAACGGCGTAGCGTAGGTCGCTCGCTTATCAGTAAAATTGTGCACACTTTATTCCCGTGCCGACATTAATTCATGTGATTTATCGTGTTCAAATATAAACAAATAAATCGAGTGATACTGTTTTTTTTATTCATTACTATATTGTGCTTTTAAAAAAATTGAACTATTGGTAGGACATAGAGAAGAAGAAAAAATTAGATAAATAAGTAATTGTTAAAATAATTATAGAACATAATGGACAAATTTGTGAGTTCTCAAACGCGTACGGACAAACGACAGCGTGATCCGTTATCACCGGAGGAGGTCGACCATGCCGCAAAGCGTTTCTTGGACAGTTTTGAGGAACTTTTAAAAGCTGTGAAAGATACGGTGAAGGAATTGCTCGACGGAAACTAAAAGTTTTGGCAACAAAGGGTGATATTCAGAGTTTGAGGGAAATGATACGGGAGTTGACTGCAGAAAATCGAGTGCTGAAGGAAGAGGTGAAAAAGCTGAAGGAGGAAAATTACAACTTCAGGGACCGGTTGGATAACTTTGAAGATCGTTCGCGTAGGAATAATTTAATATTTAAAGGGTTGAAATATGATTGTAATAGAGACTGTACAGAGGTGGTGAAGGAATTCTGTGTAAACGTGTTGAAGTGTGAGGGACAGATAACAGTCAATCGCGCCCACCCCTTAGGAGTGAAACGTGAGAATGCTGATCTCATCGCACATTTTCCTGTGGATGCGGATGTGAATTTTATACTACGAAATACAAAAAATTTGAAGGGAACTGGTTATATCGTGCATAAAGATTTTAGTTATGGAACTAGGGGAAAAAGAGGGAAATTGCTTGCGTTGAGAAAAGAGTTGCAGAAAAGAGTCTGAGAAAGAAGAATGGTGCTTCAAGTGGATCAGCTTCTGGTGGAAGGGCAGAGGTTCACGTGGTCTGCAGACGGACGTCTTAGATGTGGAAACCAGGGTGGAATTGTTAAATTCTATGTTTAATTGTGATTTTACTGGAATAATGGATGTGGTAAATCAGGAAAATAGTTTAGAATAGGATACCGTTGTCTGCCGTGAGAGGGAGGGAAATGTAATAAAAATTTTAGCCTATAATGTTGCTGGGCTCAGGGGTAAGTTATCATCATCCAATTTTTTGTGTTATGTTAAGCAGTATGATATTTTTTGTTTGTGTGAAACTTTTGCAGAAAGGGATGAATGCATGTGGTATCAAAGGTATTTCTCAGAATTTAAAATTCTTTCCATACCGGCTATAAAGGACTCGAGATTTGGGAGGGCAAAAGGGGGACTTATGATAGGTTATAGAGTAAATTCTGAAATAGGGAAGAATTGTTCTTTTGGGAAGGTCGAAGGGAGAGATGTATTGAGGATTTCACGTAGAACGGGATCGGCAATTTGTCTAGTACCAGTATATTTGAGTAGCAGTACTAGATGGGAGGAGGACTTCTTGGCTATTTGGGAAATGATGGAAGCTTATAATGAGCTAGGTAGTTGTGTTTTAATTGGAGATTTTAATGGTCGAATTGCAGATAGCCAAGTTTTACTGGAAGAGGTAGTTGAGTGGGATTGGGATTTAAGTACTTATAGGTACTCAAAGGATAGTGTGGTGAATGATCGGGGTCGTAGAGTGCTTAAAATGTGTGATATGTTTGATTTATGTGTGTTGAATGGAAGAACCAAGAGTGATAGGCAAGGGGAGTTTACGTTCATTGGGGCTATGGGTAGCTCTGTTATCGATTTATGTTGTGTTTCGTCCGATTTATTGGGGATAGTGGAGGACTTCCAGGTGGGTTCTGAGGAGTTTTCTGATCATTTACCAATCGAGTTTAAGTTAAAGTGGAATTGGCGTGCACAGGAGGGGGATGAGCTTTTGCCGATGCCAAGACTTATGTGGTCAAAAGTGGATAGGTGGCGGTACAGGCAATCTTTGGAGAGATCGGTGCGCGGTGCTCCTTTGCTGGGGGGACATGGATGTGGTAATGACAGAAATACGTAGTTGGATATATGAAGCGGCAGGAAGGGATGCTTTAAGTGAAGGGAAAATTGTTAGACCAGGCAAGGAAATATGGTTTGATTGGCAGTGTAAGAAAGCAAGAGAACGTGTATTTGCATGTTTAAAATTATATAGGATAAGTAATTGTGATCAAACAAGATGTAAATATCTAGAACAGAAAAAACATTATGGTAGACTTTGTAGAAACAAAAAGAAGTTATTTTTTAGTGGGTTAACAGAAAAATTGCGTAATGTAAAAGACTCAAAGGATTTCTGGGAGCTGATTAAGATTTTTAAAAGAACTAATTGTAGATGCTCAGTGGACATTCAGGCCGAAAGATGGGTACAGTATTTTCAGGGGTTATTAGCCGTGGGCAGATCTGCTACTCCTGTCGCTTATGCAGTCCCTTACAGAGAGGACAGGGATATGAATGCTCCTATCAGTTACTTGGAACTGGTGGCGACTATTGGGAAAACTAAGGAGAATAAAGCGCCTGGAACTGACGGTGTGCCAGCAGAATTTTATAAGGCAGCGCCAGAAAATTTTTTCATGAAAACCAGTGTCAAATGCAAAAAATGGAGTGAAAAACACATTTTTTCATCTTTGGGGAAGAATAACTTTGTTATTTCACCAAGAAACAGTTAAAATTTTTCAATAAATCATGTAAAAAATTTTATTCTGAACAAACCGGTGTAAATTAAGTACACAGAAAGCGAATAGTTTTTGAGAAAACTAGTGTCAAATGCAAAAAATGGAGTGAAAAAAACACATTTTTTATCTTAGTTTTTCCGGTTAATTTTACTTTGTACTCTTATGAATAAAAATTCATTTAATCAAACATCTATGAAACCCAGGGCCCGTCTAGAGGGTCTAAGGTGGCAGCACCACCACTGGACTACCCAGCGCAGGGCTCGTAACTCGGCCTGGGGAAAACTTAATTACTGGCAAGCATCGAAAGTTAGCCTCGGATCAAGACCGGAATATAAGGAACAATGTAACTGGACAGGCAAAGTTGAATAACAATAAGTGAATAGCGGATTACAAGGTGTGGTATTAAATAACGAGACTAACGTTATAAAAAATTTTAATTTTTTTATACATAATCACTTATTGTCACCTTCAATATACACTCCTTCTCTATCCCTACAATGCTCCATGCGAATATTCCATTGTTGGAAACAGTGCTGGAAGTCATCTTCTGTCAGCTCCTTCAAAACACGTGCTGCTTCCTCTTTTACAGCTTCCACAGACTCAAATCTTGTCCCTTTTAATCCAGATTTCACCTTAGGGAACAGGTAGAAGTCACATTGTGCAAGCTCTATTGAGTAAGTTGGATGTTCTAACACTGAGATGCTGTACTTGGCTAGAAACCACTTGACAGATAATGTGGAATGAGCTGGCGCATTGTCTCGGTGGAGAACCCATTATTTGCTCTTCCTCATTTCAGGGCGTATTTTCCTTACTCTTCCACGTAGTTTAGAAAGTACCTCAAGGTAGTAATATTGATTAATTGTTTGACCTTCGGGAACCCAGTGAAGGTACACAATCCCATGGATATAAAAAAAACAATTATTGCTTTAAATTTTGACATGCTTATTCGAGCTGTTTTGGCTCTCGGTAAAGTTCTGCTCTTCCAGTGCATGGATTGGCGCTTCGTTTTCGGATCATAAGTAAAAAACCACGTTTCATCACATGTTATTATTGTTTCCAAAAAATTTGGGTCATTTTCAATCGCTTACAAAATGTCAATACAATCATTTTTGCGACCTTCATTTCAAACATTTTTGAGCGGCTTGTGTCCTGAAGGAGCTGACAGAAGATGACTTCTAGCACTGTTTCCAACAATGAATAATTCGCATGAAGCGTTGTAGGGAGAGAAAAGGGGTGTATATTGCAGGTGACAATAAGTGATTATGTATAAAATTAAAATTAAATTTTTTACAACGTCAGTCTCGTTATTTAGTAGCCACACCTCTTATATGGCGGATGTCAGGCGCTCGACCGTAAGCAATTTGCTTGTATAAACTATAATGATAATAAGTTACGGACTCCGCTACAATATCAATCATATTAATTCAAATTATTTCATAGTTCATCAAATTAAACTAAATTGCATTTAATTTTTTTTTAAATGAACATATGCAATATTGATTCTAGTTCATTTTAATACAAAAAGTTAGCTACGTAAACGAATGCGAAGAACAACGATGTTAATCGATTTTTAACTCTACCAACATTTTTCCTTCATGGTTTAAACATTATTGGATAACAATGAAAAAATATATTTATGAAAATAGATTGGGAATGATATTAACGGATATAAAACCAATAGTTTATTTATGCAATATTTTTGGAGCATTTCCAGGGATCAATTTGAATGTATCAGAGAGAAATGAGATATCAGTTACAAAGAGAAATTATAAAAGAATATATGTATTGTTTTCTTCTGTAATAATTGTTATAATAATTTCAATTAATGCATTTAAAATTCCAAATAAATATATAAAAATGGATACTCTTATGAATTCTGTTTTACTTATAACAAGCTTAATATTGTTTCAAATCGGTCAACCAGATTTTGTTGAATCTATTAAATTGCTTCATAATCTTGATTTACATTTGAAAACATTACAAACGAAAGGAAAATTGGAAAAATTTAGATATCGTAGGTACGTGTATCCAATTTTAGTAATGTTTCTAGTAACGATTTTTTCAGTATTGGAATATATTCAATGGGCTGATAATTATTGTATACTGAACTCAGTATATATAACAGTAAATTATGAATTTGGGGATTCAATTTACATAAGTCAAATTCTTTTGATTCAATATTTATATAATGAAATATATATAAGAAATGATATATTGCTGAAATCATTTTATAAAATATATAATGAGATTATCACATCAAAATCGGATCCAATTTTGATTAAATTACATTTGGATAAATATATTTGTATATTTCGTAAAGTCGAATTAATAATCCAGAAATTAGAGTCGGCTTTTAAGTATCATACATTAGCCATCATGATGGCGTTCGGGTACGACTGTACCTCAACTATAGCTTGGTTCAGTCTGGATAAGGTGCTAAAAATTGATTTGGTATTTTTATTTTCCTCATTAGTAGTAACCAGTCAGATAACATTAATAAATTTATTTAATAACACATCTTCAAAAATTGAAAAAATAGTAAGTTTTATATTTTTTAAATCATTTTAAATGTAATGTACGTAACAAATGCATTGATTGGTAACATTATTGCTTTCTCTTGTCTATATAAATATAAAGGAAGGAAAGTATTGTTTTCATGTCGATTTTTTGAAATTGAGTCTTCACCGGATCTACACGTTTTCAGACCCCCTGAACCCGAAAAACATGTTTTTAGTGATTGGTCTGTGCGCGCGCGCGCGCGCGCGCGTGTGTGTGTGAACAGAATATCTGAAGAACGAAACAACGTACGAACTTGAAACTTGAAACTTAAGTTACATACCACTACCGGACCCGACACGAACATTTTTATCAAAATCGGTCAACCGGAAGTAGTAGTTATTCTTATCATTTTTCACTTTTTCGAGATTTTCTCAAAAACGGCTCGTACGATTTTTTTAAAAAATCGCCTTATTGCTAAATTGTTTTTATGCTCTACAAGATAGGGTAGGCGCTATGTGCGCTGAAATTCTGAGTAGTCTGCTCTGTCGTAGAAAATAATATTTTTTAAGATTGCGGCCTAAATATGCATTTTAGCGCAAAAATGTATAAAATAAAAGTTGTAAAAAATTAAAAATTCTGCAACATTTATTTCAAACATGTCTTTCTATAACGCTTATTTTAGCGGTGGATAGTAATTTTGAATTTTACATGAAATTATGTAAAAAAAAGTTTTTTTAAAAATGTTAGTCTTAGTGTGCATTTTACGACAAAAGCATTTAATCAAATTTATAGGAAATTAAAAGATTCACTACTTTTATTTTAAGCATTTTTCTCTACAGAGCCTTTTTTTAGCGTCGAAGAGTGATTTTACGTATTATTAAGCCAAACTAAGGTTTTCATGTTGCAGCATTCACTCGTGATTAAAATCACTTGTTTATTGAGGTTAGTTTTTGTCTGCCCATAACAGACAGGTGGAGTGTCAAATTGTTTACACTCAATCTGTTCGTTCCAGGGCTAAAATAAATAGTTCTGTTTCTTCTCACATAGTCAGCTTATTAAATGACTGAATCATTTAAGAACAGAAGAGGTAGAGGTGTAAAAGACACTAATCAGATTTTTCTTTTCTAAAAGTAATGAATTTCATTATACAGCCAGACCCTGTGGTGAATGAAGTGAAGGTGTCGTTTGCAGAGTGGAAAATATGTGCTTTTCAGAGGGCTCGGCATGCTGCATGCTGATAAGCTTACTTTTCCATTCAGTGAGGAAGGCAATTGTAAAAAACCTCATTCCTCGTTTTACTTAGTAAAACCTCTACAGGCTAAACCAGCCTTTCGGCTGATGACCTAAACAACAACAGTTTTTTTTGTATATTTCTAATGTTTTATTACTAAGGTTATATGGTTCATTATTTTCATTGGAAAGAGAAAGTCGTGTGAGTGTTTCACACCAGATTTTTGAAGTAGAAAAATTTTAAATCTTTTGTGTACTTGAGAAACGCCGTTTATGTGTGTCTGGAAATGGACGGATTTAGTTGATGACCTTGAAAAGGGCCGGTAAAATCCATAAGGATTTATTTGGTTGTGATGTCGATCCTTAAGAAGGATCGTTGTGTCGTTCCGAAAGAGACCGGCTGAGGTGAGAATCGTTAAAAAAATTAAGTACTGTCTGTCTATACAGAACGTTTGACGCGCTGTGCGCGCTGGAGCGCGCACAGCCTGGAAACTAATGGGTGACTAAGAGAGTGTTACTGTTCTTAACATTTGACAATACAGTACATACACGTACAATACATCTACATTCATTATTGCCTATATTATATTATTATACTACCTACATATAAATCGCCTTACTTCATGATTAACATTTTTATCGTGCAAATCTAAAATAGTTATATACAATTAATTTTAAATTTCAAAATCAATGTATTTTTTAATGTTGCTTTAATTGTAGCCAACGTAGGTAACATTTTTTCACTTTGGTAAAATTTATGTACCCGCCTAACAAAACACTTATCAAAGTCGTCTATCTCAGTCACTGGGCGCTTCCTCTTTTTCTTTATTGGAGTTTGAAATGACGCCTCTCCTTTACCAGAATAATTTTTCTTTGGGGATGTTTTTAACCGTAGCCACAGAAACTCCACAAGCTGCCGCTGTTCTGTTATCACACTGATGAACAGACATAACAAATTCACCGGATTGTTTGTAATGTTCCGATTCTTTTTTCATTAAGCCGCTTACATTTGAAATAATTTCTCGCGCCTGACTATGTAGTTTTTTACCAAGTTTAGACCTAACAGTTTGTGTTTCCAATATTTTTTTTATAATTACGGCACTCACTTTTACAACAAAAAAAACTGTAAAACAGAAAACAAAACGAAACGCGTTAACTCAAAACGTTTAGTATATAATGCGTTTAGTAGTGTAAAAACGTTTAGTAGTGAAATAATGGTTTGCATGCTTCCTTTACCGAATTCAAACACTGGCTAATTATTTATCAGAACCAAGTTCAATGCACGCATTAAGAAGTTACATAACAGGACGTGTGTCACAGTAAACAAGAGATTAATCGGTGACTAATTGTTTTGACTACACCCGGTGGACAATATTGTCCACCGCGAGCGTCCTCTCTGTCGAAGGTCATAGCTATCATTCCAACAAAAGAACTGTAACTTGATGGCCTCCCGCAGAGGAGAGCAATAAGTGGATTGAAATACCATTTCAGAAAAATTTGTTAATTTATTTTTTAGTAACTAAAACTTGTCGGATATGACGTATTTTTATAAAATCAAATAATTCACATGTTTTTTGTTCCATAAAATTATTTCGAAAACGCACACGTTGGCCTAATGAGATAATGTATTATTTAGTAAAAGTTTTGTTTTTTGTAAAAAAATCCCGTATTTTTTTCAAATACATCATTATTTTCCAACAACTATTGCACGGATTAACATAATGTTTGGCAGCCCGTGCGTGCTGACGGTACGTTTGGCCATCTTTGGGCTGCCGGGTGGTGAAGGCTAACTGGTGCGGGAATGTAGCATCCACCACTGGTAGCTTCGACCAAGGATGGTGCGTCCGGTTTCGTCTTTCTCGGTCGGGAGCTAAAAAATCCAAAACCATGTTGAGAGGGCTAAGAAGCTTTATGTTGGCGACATCGTGTTAAGGAACACCTGGTCGCTCTTTGAATGTGATTACAGAATTAATGCAACTCGGGATATTGAGGTAAATTGTATAGGTGAAAGTAATTGGATTCGGCAGTTGCGTGGGGAAGGGAGCATGGCGTCTTAGAAGTTATGGAATAAGTGTGTGAGGTGGAAGTTTCGTATTAGGGTGATAATTCGTGTGGGTTGGAATGAGTTAATTTGCGGTGGAGATGAATATTAGAGGGGGGTGGAAAGGTGTTAAAGGTTGGAAACGGCGGCTCTTTTCATTTTTGTTGATTTTTATAGTTTTCAGCTGGTATTTTTTTTAGGAAGAAATATTAGGGTTTAGAGGAAATCGTGAAACAACGGTAGAGTTAAGTAGTCGTCTGGTGGATGTGGCGTTTCGTATAGTTGTCGGACGATGTCAAGACTGGAGGTCTTTCCAGCGTCGTGTAGTTTCCGTGAGGTATTGTAGATATAGTCTTCGATGGGAGGGAAGAGTAGGTGTTCGTGTATTGTTTTGTTTGAGATGAGGTAGTGGAATTTTGTGATTTTACGAAGGATTCTGTTTTGGAAAGCGGAAGTTTTTTGTTTCATTGTTTTGCAGAGGAGGGGCCACCCGGGAGCTAAATGGAGAGTGTCTCGCTTAAACCCCGTCCGGCGAGTCCACTTAAATGGTGTAGGTGAGACACTGCTGGCTACGTATCGTTAGCGCTCCCCGCGGCAGGTTCTGGGACCGCCTGGAGCACTGATAATTGTGGGGCCGTCGGCGACAACAAATTTTTACTTTCTCTCGCCTATATAAATATATAGGAAGGAGAGTATTGTTTTCATGTCGATTTTTCAAAATTGAGTTTTCACCAGATCTACACGTTTTCAGACCCTCTGAACCAAAAATCCATGTATTAGCGGTTGGTCTGTGTGTGCGTGCGTGTGTGTGTGTTGTAATCGGTCCCTCTATCTACATCGATAGGTTGGTAGGGGCGTTAACAAAAAAACAGGGAAAGGAAGCAAATAAAACAAATAAATACACTCAAGTTGCGGTTGCACATAAAATATCAATCAAAAGATTTAATAAAACAGTAAAAATCATCAATATAAAAATTTAGAAAAACAAATGAATTAATTTACAAAAATAGCTTTACCCAAAAATATTTTTAATTCTGTTTAAGCAAGGCAAGACTTAAAAAATATAAATACAAAAAAACTAAGTTATAAAAATTGCCTTTTACCAAAATTTACTTTTACATTAACTGAGCTTAGTAAATTAGATTTAAAAATCAATCTGAATAAATTACATTATTAGCTTTATCAAAAATGTTTGAGTTCAGTTAAACAGAGCAAGACTTTAAAAATATAAATTCCAAAAAAATTTAAATAAATTTTAAAAATTGCTTTTTACCCAAAATTTACTTTAAATATTAACTAATTCTTTGTAAATCAAATTAGAAAAACTCAACCATGATTCAAACACATTAATAGCATAATCAAAATATTTAAATTCTATCAAATAAAAATTTTTTAAAAGAAATAGGCTATACAAATTAAAAAAAAAGTTAAGTAAATGAAATTACTTTTTCAAAATTTACTTTTATCATTTACAGAACTAGTGAATAGATTTAAAAGTCAAGAAATGAATGGCTCCGCCGAACAACGTTGCAAGTGACAAAAAAGTAATTTTTCTAAAATCGAAAAAATCTGTTTATTTAATGTAGACGTGGTTTAAATTGGCGGTTTCATTTTAAAACTATGTATTGTTATCGAATAATATTTACTAGAAGTGTAAATATTATGTTGATGCCATTTTAACCTGAGAAAATGAGATCATTAATGCATTTCGTTTACGTACAACGTTGCAAGTGCCGTCTCTTGCAACGTTTTTTTTTTCGACAGGTGTATTTAACACTGATTGGAATCGGGGTAGAATATCAACGTACAACAGTTTTAAATACGAGTTTTATTGAAAAAAATAAATATAAATATTTTATAAATTATTAATATTTTTATTTATTTAGGATTAATATGAGTATAAGTATTAATAGTGTATGCAAATACACATCAGTTGCAACGTTGTTCCATTTACCTCTTCAGGTGGAAGTTTTCCAGGCACAGGCCAATTTCTTTTTGAAATATATGGATTTCCAGCATCTCTTGACCGTTTACGGTACTTTTCTTTCCACTCAGCCCAGCCACATTCACGTTCCTCCTTTTACCGTTGTTTAGACGTTTTTCGTCACCAGGCGAGAGAACAACACAAGACGTAAACACCATCCTGTCGGTTGCAACCTTGTTCTGAGCGAGTCGGCCTGTTTCCCGCTCATTTAACCAGCTGTTTAAGGCTGTTAAACTTAAAAATACTAGAAACGAAATATCCCACGTAGTGGGGAAAGCAGCTTGCAACGTTGTTCTGTTAAAAACTTAGTTTCACAAAAAATGTCGCTTGCAACGTTGTTCGGCGGAGCCATTCAAATATTGGCCAATTTCTTTTTTAATAAATAATAATATAAACAGTGAAAATCCAGCACAGACTGGTAAAACAACAGATAAATTTCGCAAACAGTATAAAAATGAAAGTTTACCAAATACATAATACATTAAGAAAAGTTATACAACATTTTATTGTTTTTAAGCAAGCTACCTTGGTGTTCTTAATATAAATATAAAAAATAAAGATAGATAATAATAATTTGGACAATAAGAAGTTTCACCATACTAGGTACATCTGTATGTAAAACGTTGATTATTCAGTTAGAACATGTTGGAGACAGAACGTTTTGACGCAATAGACTTTTCCAGAAGTTAAATTAATAAATAACTACATACCGTCGCTGTTGATATTTAGCAAATACCTCCTGTAAGTTAAACCAGGACGAACTCAGTAGCCTTTGCATTTTTACGTGTCTTGTTGTTTAACAGGTGAAGAATTCTCTCATAATAAAATTTAATCGGTATGGTTATTGAACGGGAATCGAACCATGATAATAGTAACAATGTTCATTTTAGAAAGACATAGTTCAAGTTAAATAAACACGCACAAACACTTTAAGTCACTAGTAACCCGTAAGAGTTCTCAGTTCCAGAATGCTTTCAGCCAATTAACTTTCCAAAATTTAAATTGGGCAAAAACGAATTACAAAATTTATTTTCAAACTGATTGCAGAATCCAAAAAACTTTTAAAAATGAATACGGAAAACCGATAAATTTAATGCCAAAAACAGACTGTTCAATCATAATAAATAAAAAAAGATATAAAAACAATAAAACTTTTTCACTAAAAAGAATAAAATAAAAAAAGGCCCGTAACATTACGCAGTCGTAATGCACGTCCTTACATTTCGACAGTTGAAACACAACTCTGTCCAACCAGGAAAGTATTTCAATAAATTCGCTAGCTCTCGGACACAACATAAAAGTAGTTAATAAATCAGCTGATAAGCAGATAATTAGAACAACCGCTGAAAAATAAAATTTGATATAAAATAAGTAACGGCCTGAAAATCAGACGTTACAGTGCGTGTGTGTTTGTGAACAGAATATCACAAGTACGGAACATCGTACGAACTTGAAACTTGAAACTTAAGTTAGATACCACTAGAGAACCCGACACGAGCATTTTCATGAAAATCGGTCAACGGGAAGTAGTAATAGTTTATTCGTGTAACTTTTAACTTTTTGCGATTTTATCAAAACGGCTCGTACGACTTTTATTAAAATCGTCTTATATACTTAATTTTGTATGCTCTACACGAGTAAGGGTATGGGCCATATCTGCTAAAATTTTTGGGACGGTTGTTTTCCCGTAAAAAAGTTGTTTTTTTAAGATAGCGGCATAAATATGCATTTTATAGCAAAAATGTATAATAAAAGATGTAGAGAACTTTAAATCCTACCACTTTTACTTTCAACATTGTTTTGTATAACGCTTAGTTTAGCGGTAATTAGCGATTTTCTGTTTTTTTTCTCATGAAAACGTGTAAAAAATCGATTTGTTAAGAATTCGGCCTTAGTATGCATTTTACGAAAAAGAGTATATAATCAAATTTATAGGAAATTAAAAGATCTACAACTTTTATTTGAGCATATTTTTCCACAGTTTAGCGTGAAATAGTGATTTTTCGTATTTTTAAGCCAAACTGAGGTTGATTTTCATTTTGCGTCTTTCGCTAGTAATTAAAATTAGGTTATGCTTTATGAGGTTATTTTTTTTGTTTCGAATGTTATATTACTAATGGTGTATTAGTACTAGCAATGGTACTAACGGTACTAATGGTAGTAATGGTATTAGTAGTATAATAATGAAATATTTTCATTATTTGCATTCGCACGAGAAAGTCATGTGAGTGTTTCACACCAGATTTTTGGTTTTACTAGTTATCAAGTTTATTTAAGGTTTACAATATTTATCTTATTCTTATAGTAATTGGTCTTAATGTTACAGGGCACAGAATTTATAAACGTTTTGTTATCAAATCCAATTTGTCATCTTGATGAAAGTGTACAGCAACAGGTAGTTTTTGATTTTACCATAAATTTATTATACATTATAATATATTACATTACATTATAAGAAAACTCTGTATGTAAAGTTAAATTATGAAAACCGTGTAAGTGATAATTCCGAACAATTGTATGATTTATTTTTTATAATAACCCGTAAATAACCCATATATTTTTGTTAGATGACGAGTGTGTAAGTACTCAACAGTTTGTGTAAAAGTGAAGGTAATTGTACGCGCACACCAGTAAATATTACTATTAAATAACAGCTGAATGTATGAGGAAAAACGCAAGCTATTTAGAAACACAATCAGTTTAGTTGGAAATTTTCCATTGATTTGTGAATGTTGGAATACCACTCAATTCCGGCTCTTTTTGAAGAAAACCGTGTAAAGGCCGTATCTCATTTGAAAATAAAGTTATAACCGCGTTTGAAAGCTTAAATGGTAAAGTTAGGTATATTGTTCAATCTTGTTTTTATAGCAAAACCGGTTGAATTGAATATGACCTGTAAAAGGGAATAAACGCTCCGAAATTCGTAGAGTAGCTTGTTTTCAGACATTCAGACTTTTTCTAACAGACAAAATTCCGTGCTTTCATATAATAACACATATCATATAATAAAAAAACTATAGGAATGAGTCAATGCCATCGGCTCAATGAGAGAAATTTTTTCGGTCTGCATTTTACCACAGAATTTATATTCAGTTTACTCTTACACACGCTTGAATAGTCGTATAGTGTAGTAAGCGAGGGCGTTTGATTTACAAATTTTTTGCAAGAAATTTTTCTACAATACCAGACTAAAAAAATAACAAATATTTATTGCAAAATTTTGGCAAAAACGCGCGACTTTGCATAAATTACAACAAATATTTTGTTAATTCGCTAGAACTGGAGTAAAAAACAGAGTTCATGTTTGTTTCTTTAAAATATCACTCGAAGTTTTCTTAATGTCTCATAAAAATTTAAAATCTTCTGGATAAAATATGAGTAAAAAAGTCACGTATATCAGCGCGATCTCGGAATTAGTGTTCGAAGATTTAATATTCTGAAACCTATCAGTCGCACCAGGGTTAGTGAAGCAATAGTGTTTCGTGAGTTGCTAAACGTTACTGATAGATGGCAGAATGGTCCTAAAATGAAGAATAATCAGTATCAAGATGGCTAGAATATGTGAGTTTTCACTTGAAGCCTGAGAAAGCATTAGTGTTTTGCTAAGTGGGGATATCGACTGTTTTGAGAAGAGGCCATTTCGTTTCCTTTTACTTCTTTCGTTAAAAAATCATGTTTAGTTTTTTTTATCAGACGAAAAATTCTAAATTTGTAACTACATCATTAAGAGTAAAGTAAATATATCGAATGTCCCACGGAATTTGAACCGTAGGAAATAGCATTGATTTTCATTAATTTGTTAATGTTTTATTCCCACGAGTAAATGAACACTTGTTATAATAAGGAAAAAATTATAAAATGTATACACATTTACAAAATATCAATATGTATACATTTTAAGCTGTATTTTAGCTTAAAATACATAGATTTGTATTCCACTTTCATAATTGATACAAATTATATAATAATAATAATAATAATACTTTCCTTAAAATACTTGGGAGAAATCATCACTTACAACAACAACAACGAAAAGGAAGCATGGAGGAAAGAACCAAGAAACTAACAACTTCACAACTAACCACTAAAGATACCTTCAATAAAAAATGCCTATCAATCAAAACCAAAATAAAACACTACTAAACGGTCGTACAACCAAAGATAACGTATGGGTGCGAAACTCTATTCAAATTAAACTAGGAAAACAGAATCGATAAAACCCAAAAACTTGAAAGGAGGATCCTTAGGACCTGCATCGGAAATTGACACCAAGTAGAAGGAGAATGGAGATTACTACCAAATGAACAGGTCTACCAGGAGACCGAAACGGTAATAGATACGATGACGATAAAAAGAGAATATCCTCCTTTCAACATATAATCAGATCACCCAAAGATAGAATCACAAACCAAATAGTCAAAAAACTCTACCAGAAAAAGACAGAAGTAATGTGGTTAAGAGAAATTAAGAAAGATATGGAAGATATGTGAATGAAGTGAAAGTGTCATTTGCAGAGTGGAAAATATGTGCTTTTCAGAGGGCCCGGCATGATGATAATCATACTTTTCCACTCAGTGAGGAAGGCAACGGTAAACCACCTCACGCATCGTTTTACCTCTACAGGTTCAAACCAGCCTTTTGGCTGATGACCTAGACAACACAATGGAAGAATTAGGCATCTCCTTCGAAGATCTAGAAAATAAAACTGAACAGCTGAAACTATTAAGAGATAAAAATATTAGATTCCAAGGAAAAGGTTCATAAAAGAGGAAGCAGGAAAGTGATCTTTTCGGAAGCAGAAAGGCAAAGAAGATCTGCCAGAATGAAAGAATACTGGAGGAAAATCAAAGAAAAGAACCAGAAGAGAGTGCCCAGAAACTGACTCAAGTGATCCACTGCGGTCTCAAAAGAAAAAAGATAATAAAAAGTAATAATAATATAATAAAATAATAATAATATTATAATAATTTTCATATTGATTCGTATCATAATTGATACACTCGTAATCGTAGTAAATAGAATAGTATTGGTTAAGTTAACAAACTTAACTAAGTTAATGTAGTAAATAGTAGGTATTGAATGTTATTGCTAATAATTCATTTTTTTAATATTTATTTAAAAGTTTCCAACCCATCCTAGTACATAGGTGGTTTTGTCCATAGTTGGATGGGATAATTTCCACCACCTCTAGTGTAATAAGATAGTAGTTAATGTAAAACATTTTGTAATATGGTAATTTCTTTTTTATATAATGCTTAATACTAGTATCATGGGAATAACTAAAATTATTATTATTATTATTGTTTTCTATTTAAGTGTTTCAATTTTTTAAGTGTTTGAATTTAACCCGCAATATTAATATTGCGGGTTTTGTCTAGTGCGTAGCGTCCGAAAGTGTAGAAGTGAAATAGATAGGATTCACGAGAATGCCGTTTGCGTATGGTTGGCCAGTGAGGAAGGGCAGAGAAATATGACTGTAAGATGCGGTAGTCAAATGGTTTAATGACTCCTACACCTGCTTCGGTTCGTTAAAATGGTGGGATCTATTACCACCCAGATACAAAGGACGCGATGTGTCTTCGGCGCGCACATTAGGCGTATTGCTTAGCTCGTTAAGGATTAGGAAGGTTTGGCGAATAGAAAGGTACACATACGGGTAAATAATATTGCAGTTATGTAACAGTGTAACAGTACTTACTCCGTTTTGAGTGCGCAGATTTCCCAGGATACTTCGCTTCGTGAATGCCGTTGTAGAAAACGCTGAATGTTCGACTAAATCTGTACAGATTTTACACAATAGACAAATGCACGTTAAGTATAGACATAAAGCACTGTTAACACTCGGATAACTGCAATTAATATAACGATTTACAAGTTCGAAACACAGAATAGCACAGATTACACAAAGTCCGGTAACCACTCGAAAGAATAACATGAATTGTTAGTAAATAAATGTAAGCGCGTTCACAATAAAAGCATCGTTGCTTGGGGCCGTAAATACTGTTTTAGCGGCTACATGAGGTTGGAAGACCCAACGCGTTGAAATGCAAATGACGCCAGCACTCGTGGCTGAGAACGTCCGTAAAGCACAACCGTACCGTATGCTGATTTGTCTGGAACTGAGAAGGGATTTCAGGAAGAAGGAGCAATGGCGAAACGAACTCGGGAAATTAAACTAATTTTGCTATTGGCTGGGCGCGAGCCACGTCACGAAGGATCGCACATGCGTGGAACTAATCGATGAAACAATCAATGTAAAGCCTAGTGTCCATTTGAGAGAAACTGTCGAGAGAAACTCTCGACAGTGCTCTCAGGGTGCTTTCCATTTGAGAGTAGTTTCGCTGTCGAGAGAGCTCTCCGACAGTCGACAGTGACTGAACTGTCGACAGTACGAGAATTCCGTGTCCACTTGACAGTCTTGAGACCCGAGAGTCAACACAACAAGCAGTCTGCTGAGTGTTATCAAACGTGCGTGTTTTTAATTTAATAAAAATGGATTCGCGTCAGGCCCTAGCTTTTCTAATAGCGTACAAAATCATTCAAAAACGAAAGGTAAAAAGAAAGGAGTGTTGGATAAAAAACTGGATAAATCGACGAAATTCCTTGGGAGCTTGTTCAGCACTCGTAAATGAGTTGCGGCTGGAGGATGCACAGCAATTTAGAAATTTTATTCGAATGTCTGCAGTGCAATTTGAACTGCTTTTAAATTTAGTTAAACACCAGATTGTCAAAAAAGATACAAAATTACGTGAAGCAATTTCTCCTCATGACAGATTAATGGTTACGCTTCGTTTTATGGCTTCAGGTAAGCAATATAATAGTATTATTATTAATAATATTTAATTACCATACAGCTAAACTGAGGAAAGAACACTTCCTATTCTGTAGCGCTTTCAGCCAGGCAAATATAAATTTAAATTTATCAGATATCAGTTATCAGATATCAGATATCTTCCTCTGTATTTCATTTGAATCGCAATTGTCAAATTTAGTCGCAAATTCTTCAAAGGCACTCATCCTTTTGTCACGATTCCGGTACAAATTGTGTTTTATGTTCCACAAAAATTCATTTTCTTCATATAAATTGATTAGATGAAGAATTTCATTGTCTTTCCACTCTCGTGAGTTCATTTTGAAGAGATATAAAAGATTTGAAATTTAAAAAAAGATTAAAATTATTAAAAAGATTAAAATTTAAAAGAAAGATTTAAAAAAGAAATTAAAATATTAAAAAAAATACTATAAAAAGTAATAAAAATATTTTAAAATAGACAAATAAATGTAATGAACTGTCGACACAAGCTCTCAGCTTTTCCAACACTGACGGAAGAGTGGAGAGTAACTCTCGAGACTAGAAACGAGCGTTTACACTTGCGAGAAATGAACTGTCGACAGTTGCGCCTGCTTCTCTCGGAGAGTAGCTCTCAGGCCCGTATACATTTGCGAGTCTACTCTCGAGAGTACTCTCGACAGTATTTTCTCTCAAGTGGACACTTACCCTAAGATCAATAACACGAATGTACTTGCGCGGGAAGGATTATTCTGGAATATTCGACGGCGCGCGGTATTTGAATTTACTGTAGTACTGAACAATGACAGTGCTTAACCTCAACAGGGAGACGCTATATTTGACTACCGTGCTATTGCACCGTTAATTATTTACCATATGTTTCCTTTCAATTAATATACTTCGTTATGATTGATACTTTTTCCATTTAAACTCCATTTCCTTTGAAATTTTTCTCAACGTACAAAGATTCCAACTAATATTTAGTCTTTCTTTCAATTCCAGTAATAACGTTTCACATATCGGCATCACTTTCTTATTGATATAACCGTTCCCTTTTTTACAAAGTGTCAAAAACATTTTGATGCATAATTCTTTACTATCTTTGACTTCTTTAAATTTCGAATTGTGGGAAGAGAAAGGCACATCATAGTAGTTCCCAGCTCGCTTACGACTTTGGTTAAGAGGCACGGAAAGGTATTTTTGTTTAGCTTCAACTTCACAGCATTTTATTACATTACATATTATATTCCATTCAGCACTGTGAACAGTTCGACCGTGTTTTCGAGAAACCGACATTTCTGTATTTTTGTTTAGCTTCAACGTCACTGCATTTTGTTACATTGCATATTAGATTTCGTTCAGCACTGTGAACAGTTCGACCGCGTTTTCGAGAAACCGACATTTCTGTATTTTGTTTAGCTTCAACTTCAATGTATTTTATTACATTGCATATTAGATTTCGTTCAGCACTGTGAACAGTTCGACCGCGTTTTCGAGAAACCGACATTTTTTGTATTTTTGTAGCTTCACCTTCACAGCATTTTTTTTTTTATTTACGCCCCAATTGGAGCACTCAAGTCACTCATGGACATGCGTTCCTTGAGGAATTAGTTGTGGCACCACACTGTTGTTTTCTTATTAGCATTTTATTACATTGCATATTAGATTTCGTTCAGCACTGTGAACAGTTCGACCGCGTTTTCGAGAAACCGACATTTTTTGTATTTTTGTAGCTTCACCTTCACAGCATTTTATTACATTGCATATTAGATTTCGTTCAGCACTGTGAACAGTTCGACCGCGTTTTCGAGAAACTGATTTCCGTTTAGGGTAACAAACAGTTATATTCGTACAGTTAACCTACAAAAACGTTACGCGATATACTGTATGTTCTCTAAAAAAAGTTTACGTCATTATGGTGGCGAATCGATACCAAAACAATCGCGCACGCGCATTGATGCTTTCCCCCTTTTACTCCTCGTTAAAACCAAAGGCAAACTCGTGACTCAAGTTACTATAATAATTGATGGTTGAATTCATCTGCGGTAAATAAAACTTGTTGTATTGTTAAAAAAATATTGGACTATAACAGAAAATACACTAAAATCAGACTATGTTTATAATTTTATATTGTTTACTAATGATTAAACGTATGTTTATTGTTCTATTTACATTGGCAAGGGAAAGTTTTATGAGTGTTTCACACCAGTTTTTTAAGTTCTGCAGAGGTTGATTTTTATTTTGCGTCATTTACTAATGATTAAAATTAGGTTATTTCTAAATTAGGTTTTTCATTATTTACATTGTCAAGAGAATGTCTTGTGAGTGTTTTAACCAGATTTTTACATTTTCGGAATAGAATATTTATCGAATATTAAAAAAAATTAGAATAATAGTTTTTTTTTAATTTTTGGCCCTCAAGGCTCTTTGTTGATTGTAGGCTACGGAATGAATTTTATGATTGTTCAACTCTAGAGGTACATTTGATTGCACATAACAAGCTTATGGTGATTATAATTTCTGTTTACAGGTAATATTATTCATACACCAAGCACGAGATTTAAGGCATGAAGTAACTGCGGGAGGATTCTTTGTGATTAATAAGAAAACTATATTTGGGGTATGTAACTTATTTTTACTTTCTCTTGCCTATATGAATATATAGGAAGGAAAGTATTGTTTTCATGTCGATTTTTCGAAATCGAGTTTTCACCGGATCTATACGTTTTCAGACCCCCTGAACCCAAAAAACATGTTTTTAGCGATTGGTCTGTGTGTGTGTCTGTGTGTGTGTGTGTGTGTCTGTGTCTGTGTGTGTGTGTGTGTGTCTGTGTGTGAACAGAATATCTCAAGAACGGAACATCGTACGAACTTGAAACTTGAAACTTAAGTTACATACCACTACCGGACGCGACACGAACATTTTCATCAAAATCGGTCAACCGGAAGTAGTAGTTTATTCGTATAATTTTTCAGTTTTTTGCGATTTTCTCAAAAACTGGTCCCACGATTTTTTTTAAAATCGCCTATTTTACTCAATTTTTTATTCTCTACAAGATAGGGTAGGCGCCATGTTTGCTGGAATTCTCGGTGAGGCTGTTTTCACGTAAAAACGTTGTTTTTTTAAGATTACGGCTTTAATATAAATTTTAGCGCAAAAACTTATATAATAAAAGTTGTAGAGAATTTAAAAACCTACAACTTCTGTTTCAAACATTTTTTTGTATAACGCTTAGTTTAGCGGTAATTTGCAATTTTCTGTTTTTTTTCTCACGAAAACGTGAGAAAAATCGATTTTTTTAACATTTCGGTCTTAGTATGCATTTTACGACAAAAGTGTATATAATAAAAGTTATAGAAAATTAAAAGATCTACAACTTTTGTTTAGAGCATTTTTCTCTACAGAGCCTAGTTTAGCGTGAAAGCGTGATTTTCCGTATTTTTAAGCCAGACTGAGGTTGATTTTCATTTTGAGTGTTTCACTCATGATTAAAATAAGGTTATGTTTATTGAGGTTAGTTTTTTGTTTATTTCTAATATTTTATTACTAATGTTAAATTATATTGTAAATTATTTGCATTGGCAAGAGAAAGTTGTGTGAGTGTTTCACATCAGATTTTTTTAATATAACTATAGTCCGATTCACGAAAGAAAACACCTGTCTTTAAACAGCAATATCTTTTGAGCTGTTGTATGTAAGAACAATTACGATAAATCAAATTAACGCTAGTTTTATTGTCGGTTGCACAATATACATTAATATTTTCGGAAATCAATAATGTTTTAATACAACGAATTACGCATAAAAAGTACCCTGTTTTTAACCAATTTTCTAGTAAAATCCCCGCGTAAAACACATGAATAATAAAAAGTCATGTCACGTTTTCGAATACTGTTGTAAGTATGTAACCGTCAGTACAAAAATTATTTCTGTATCATTACTGGTAGCCAAAATAACTTTTTCTTTAAACGGCCGCCATTGAAAAACCAGTTCCCCAAAAATGAAACAAAAATATGCATTACACGTAGAAACCTTTATTTTAAAATACTTAGTAGCCATATACATTTTAAAGTACCCGTAAACAAAGTAATAGTACCATGAAGTTGGGTATACTGGAAAAGTGTTTAAAACCGGATAATTTTTATGCCTAATTCGTTGTATTTAACACATTCTTGATTTCCGAAAATATTAATGTACGAGGTGTGGCTATTAAATAACGAGACTGACGTTGTAAAAAAATTGTATTTTTATTTTATACATAATCACTAATTGTCACCTTCAATATACACTCCTGCTCTATCGATACAACGCTCCATGCAAATTTTCCATTGTTGGAAACCGTGCTGGAAGTCATCTTCTGTCAGCCCCTACAGGACACGTGCCGCTTTCTCTTTTACAGCTCCCACAGAATCAAATCTTGTCCCTTTTAATGCAGATTTCACCTTAGGGAACAGGTAGAAGTCACATGGTGTAAGATCTGGTGAATAAGGTGGATGTTCTAACACTGAGATGCTGTACTTGGCTAGGGACCTCTTGACAGATAACGCGGAATGAGCTTGCAATTGTCTTAGTGGAGAACCCATGATTTGTCCTTCCACATTTCGGGGCGTTTTTCCTCACTCTTTGACGTAGTTTAGAAAGTACTTCAAGGTAGTAATATTGATTAATTGTTTGACCTTCAGGAACTCAGTGAAGTTACATAATCCTATGGATATAAAAAAAACAATCATCATTGCTTTAAATTTTGACTTGCTCGTTCGAGCTTTTTTGGCTCTTGGTGAAGTTTGGCTCTTCCAGTGCATGGATTGGCACTTCGTTTCCGAATCATGAATGATCCGGAAAGTAAGCATGAAAGATAGTCAGTAAGCTGGTTTTTTTATTTCAAAAGCTTTTCAAGCTTGAGCAATCCTACTTTTGATATTACTTGTGCATCTACCGTCTTTTATTATTTTACTCCCTAGGTAGCAGAATTCCCCAACTTCCGGCAAGTTTAAGTTGATATCTTTTAAATTTCCCATCTCTTCTAAACCACTCTTACTGCTGCACAACACTTTCGTTTTGTTCTTATTAACTTTCATAAAGTAATCCAGTTTCTCATGATCTCATCCATTCCATTTAAGATATCCTTTATTTCTTTCTTTGTCTCGGCTAATACTAGAGTATCATCGTCGAATTTCAGCATTTTTATTGTTTCTCCTTGAATTTTTATTCCTCCGTCAAATATTTTCTTTAGGCTACTTTATTTATAGCATCTTTTAGATACGAGTAAAAAAGTAGTGGTGACAATGAACATCCTTGTCGTACACCTTTTCTTACAGCAACCTCATTTTCTACTTCTCAATTCTCAAAAACCGAGATACATAGAGAACATTTGAGAAACATATGTGGTTCATTATCTACATTGGCAAGGAAAACTCCAAATATTTTGTATTGCAAACTATTACTATGAATGTTCTAGCCAAATATTTTTATATTTTTGAATTTAAATAATACGATTTTTTTAAAAGACCCTAAATGTTTTTCTGTTTCAGCTTATCAGCGTAATAATAACATACTTTATTTTTTGGACTCAAATCAACGTTTGAACTTAAACAGATAAATATTATTGTAAAATAGCTTTTTAAGGTTATTTCACACTTAAATCAAAAAAGCAATGAGTAACTATAATTGTAATATTTAAGCACTAAATATTACAATATTTAGTGTATTGCAAATATTTTGTTATTTTAACTCCAAATATTTTAACTCCAAATATTTTGTATTGCAAACTATTACTATGAATGTTCTAGCCAAATATTTTTATATTTTTGAATTTAAATAATACGATTTTTTTAAAAGACCCTAAATGTTTTTCTGTTTCAGCTTATCAGCGTAATAATAACATACTTTATTTTTTGGACTCAAATCAACGTTTGAACTTAAACAGATAAATATTATTGTAAAATAGCTTTTTAAGGTTATTTCACACTTAAATCAAAAAAGCAATGAGTAACTATAATTGTAATATTTAAGCACAGTCTTTTTTGCGGGATTAAAAAATGGGCTTGTAAGTTTTATATGCACTAGCGCCGTTGTTTTCAACCTCTAGGTCATTTTTAAAAGACAAGTGAATACAGAAAAAATATTTTTACTTTTTCTTGCCTAAATGAATATATAGGAAGGAAAGTGTTGTTTTCATGTAGATTTTTCGAAATTGAGTTTTCACCGGATATACACGTTTTCAGACTCTCTGAACCCAAAAAACATGTTTTTAACGATTGACAACTATGTGTGTGTAAACAAAATATTTGAAGAACTGAACACCGTACGAACTTAAAACTTGAAACTTAAGTTAGGTACTACTACCGGACCCGACGCGAACATTTTCATCAACATCGGTCAACCGAAAGTGGAAGTTTATTCGTGTCATTGTTTACTGTTTTCACCGGGTCTACACGTTTTCAGACCCCCTTAAACCAAAAAACATGTTTTTAGCGATTGGTCTCTGTGAGTGAGAGAGTAAGTGTGTGTGTGTGTGTGTGTGTGTGTGTGTGTGTGTGTGTGTGAACAAATATATCTAGAAAGGAACTTTGTACGTACTTGAAACTTAAGTTAGATACTACTACCGAATGCGATACAAACATTATCATCAAAATCGGTCAACCGAAAATAGTAGTTTATTCGTGTAATTTTTCACTTTTTTGCAATTGTATCAAAAATGGCTTCTACGATTTTCTAAAAAAATCGCCTTATTTACTAAATTTCTTATGCTCTACAAGACAGGTAGGCGCTATGTTTGTTGAAATTCCTGGGGAGCCTGTTTTCTCGTCGAAAAAAATGGTTTTTAAGATTACGGCTTTAATATACATTTTAGCGCCAAAATGTATATAATAAAACCTGTAGAATATTTAAAATCCTACAACTTTTATTTCAAACATTTTTTTTGTATAACGCTTAGTTTAACGGTAATAAGTGATTTTGTTTTTTTTTCATGAAAATCTGCAAAAAACCAATTTTTAAGATATCGGCCGTAGTATTCATTTTACGACAAAAATGCCTATAATCAAATTTATTGGAAATTAAAAGATCTACAATTTTTGTATATAGCATTTTTCTCTACAGAGCCTAGTTTGGCGTCAAAAAGTGATTTTCTGATTATTAAGCCAAAATAAGGTTGGTTTTCATTTTGTATCTTTCACTTATGATGAAAATAAAGTTACGGTTTTTGTTTATTTTTGAAATCAGGGTTTTTAATCTTAGGTTTTTTATTGTTAATCTTGCATTTGCAAGAGAAAGTCGTGTGAGTGTTTCACACCAATTTTTTAAAAATTTTCACCAGTCATGAGATGCGTCGTCTCATGAAAGGGATTTTTTTATATTCACTTGTCTTGAGTTTTTGAACTACTTCGGTATTAGGTATACGAAGTGTGGCTATTAAATAACGAGACTGACGTAAACATTTAATTTTATACACAATTACTTATTGTCACTTCAATATACACTCCTTCTTAATCCCTACAACGCTCCATGCGAATTTTCCATTGTTGGAAACAGTGCTGGAAGTCATCTTCTTTCAGCTCCTACAGGACACGTCCTGCTCAAAAATGTTTGAAGTGAAGCTCGCAATAATGATTGTACTGACACTTTTTTTTTATTTCATTTATTTAACGTCGCATCAGTTACAAAGGTCATTAGCGACGACGTTGGGGTGTAACTATTCGAACCCAGGACCGCATGATGAGAGGTGAGCACGTTACCAACTGCGCCAATGCGGCCGGCACTGACATTTTGTATGAGATTGAAAATGACCCAAATTTTTTGGAAACGATACTAACATTTGATGAAACGTGGTTTTTTACTTATGATCCGGAAACGAAGTGCCAATCCAGGCACTGGAAGAGCCGAACTTCACCGTGAGCCAAAAAAACTCGAATGAGAAAGTCAAAATTTAAAGCAATGATGATTGTTTTTTTTTTTTGACATCTACGGGATTGTGTACCTTCACTGGGTTCCTGAAGGTGAAACAATTAATCAATATAACTACCTTGAGGTATTTCTAAACTACGTCAAAAAGTAAGGATAAAACGCTCCGAAATGTGGCAGGACAAATCATGGGTTCTCCACCAAGGCAATGCGCCAGCTCGTTCCGCGTTATCTGTCAAGAGATCCCTAGCCAGGTACAGCATCTCAGTATTAGAACATCCACCTTATTCACCAGATCTTGCACCATGTGACTTCTACCCTGAGGTTCCCTTAGGGTAAATCTGAATTAAAGGGACAATATTTGAGTCTGTGGAAGCTGTAAAAGAGAAAGCGGCACATATCCTGAAGGAGCTGACAGAAGATGACTTCCAGCACTGTTTCCAACAATGGGAAATTCGGATGGAGCGTTGTAGGGACAGAGAAGGAGTGTATATTAAAGGTGACAATAAGTGATCATGTATAAAACAAAAATAAATTTTTTTACGTCAGTCTCGTTGTTTAATAGCCACTCCTCGTATACCTAGGTATTAAAGAAGGGAGGAAAATAACAGTACAGAAAGAGAATAGTTCCATAATGATGGTAAAATTTAGAAGTAAACTAATCTGCATAATAAAATATTATTATTTTATTTATCATAATTAACGATTATCGAGTAAGGATAAGAGACGAACTGAAGCGGTCGTCTTATTTATTATATAACCACCGACTCGAGCCGTCAGATAAACTCTATAATATTATTGCACGAATATTGTATATTTCACAAATTTTAATCAGGTAACACTTGCATTTATTGAATTCAATAAAGTTTAAATAAATTGTTTAGTAATTTTGTTTTATTAGCCTGTACGTCTTACATTCTTAACGTTGTTATTGTTTAAGTCATCGGCCGAAAGGCTGGTTTGAACCTCTATATTCCGACCACGGAGTAAATAAAGCTGGAGGGGGAACTGAGATAGGCCAAATGCAACACTGTTTGCCGTCTGCTGGTCGTTACTGGGGTACGTCGATAGAGTGTTTGTTGGCGTCGCTTTAAAATTTGGATCCTTGGCGTCATACAGAGCAAGCGTGGGGAGAGCAAATAGTACGTTAATAGCTTCGTAATGGCGAATGAGACCACGGTTGTTTGGAGACTTTATATTTTATTTACAATGAAATTTTATTAGGTTAAAAAGTATTTTCTTCGCAGAGGTATAGGGAACGTCATTTCTCCTGTTTCCAAGAGACGAAAACCTGTAAGTATTAATATGCTAAGTAAATACGTGTAGGCGAAAATAGATCTTGTTTGTTTCTAGCTTAACGGACTGAGTAAATAATGATATATATGAATTGCCTTTTTCAATTTTATTGTTCACATTCTCTAGTGATTAAGTTTGCCTGGTATAATAATTAGGTTATTAATTAAATTATTAATAACTAATACTTAATTAGTATTAGGTTATTAATAATTAGGTTAGGGACATAGGTTAGGCCGTGTGCCATTTTACTGGTTTGCTTTCTTTTAATTGACATGATGTGAAACTACTTATTATTACATCAGGCAAACTTTAGCACCAGTTTTATGTAATAAATAATTTAAAAGTAGAAGGCAATACATACATTTAATGTTTACTCAATCCGTTAACGGTTAACCTAAACACATACAAGATTTATTTTGGCCTACACGTATTTACTTATATTAATATTTACAGATTTTTCGCTTTCGGAAAACAGAAGAATCTCGTTCCCTAACCCTCTGCGAAAAAAACACTTCTTTTAAGTAACAAAATTTCATTTCATTAATTATTACTAATCTCAACCCACTGTTTCATGACCACCGTAATCGCCAATAACCTAACTGTCGAAGCGACTTTGAAACAATTTAAAAAAAATTAGTTACCAAAAATTTCAATTATAAAACAAAAAGTAAAATGAAATAAAATAATAAATATTCTATAGGGTAATAGGCCAATTCGAAATCTCCCTCGTATGCGCTGCTAGCGCATTCTACAGGCGTTGGGGACAAAAAGATAGTAGCAGACGTGAAACGTTAAAATACTTTGAATCATGGGAGTTCCCTCTTTATTCTTACTTACTCCGTGAATCCGAATAACAAAAGACTGCAGATGAAGGCGGAGCATATTGACCTAGAACAAAGCACAGAGCCAATTGACTTTCAGCAACCGTATCCTCCGTTGTCACGTTGTGGTCTCGCTGTTCATGTTACTAAAAATTTTGGATTCATTCTTCTTGAACGGTCATACTATTAAAATATTTGAAATCTGTTGATCCATCAGTTAAAAAATTAAACAGCAAACCGAGACAAAGCTTTTAGTGCAAGTTTCATGTCAGTAGGTTAAAGGAATCCCAACTTATTTCTGGATAAAGTTTGTTTTTTCAAATATTACTTTAGATTAATAAAATTTACTTTTATTTTACACAATTGTTCGACTAAATAAAATAATTATACATAACATGTACGCTAACATTAAAAATATCAAAAGCTACCTTATTGGCCTTATTTCTTTGTAACAATCGTTTCTGTATCATGTGTAACTAAGCAATATTGATATGTAGTAGTAATTTTACATTTAACGTCGTAAGAATTATTTATCATTACAAAATGTATAAATAAAAGAATTATAAATTCGTTTTATCGGTTCAAGAAAATACGAATAGGCCTAAACGGCCTACGTTTATTTTTGAGTTATTTATAAACTTTACATTTACATCAGAAAATCAAAAGAGATGTAAAATATCTACACTATTAATATGCTGTTAATTTATTATTAGTGTGTAATGTATTGTGTCCAGATGCCATTAATGGCAATGTTGACGGTTCTACCTTTTTCTCAAGAGCTATTGGGAAAACCTGATGTACAATGTTTTAAATTAATTCACAAGTTTTACCCAGTTAAATCGATGCATAGTTTATTTATTTTAAGTCGCATCTACATCTTTTTATTAGTGGCTACTTTGGGCGGTAACATGCTGAATGATCGACAATTTCTTTTGTTTTATTCCGACAAATATAGCCGAAAGGGAGACAGGCCGAAGCAGGCGTGACGTTTAGCCTACGACATAATGGGCTACTACATTTAAAGGGTCAATGTTTAGATAGGGATCCTTTGGTGGAATGGGTACCGAATGGCCTACTAGCCGATAGGACTACTCCTTTGATAATTTTCCAACGCCTAAATGGGCAGAATGGTCTACTCCTTTTGATAAGTCACCGAGCAGGCGTGACGTTTAGCCTACGACATAATGGACTACTATATAAAAAAGGGTCAATGTTTTTATAGGGGTCCTTTGGTTTTATTCCGACAAATATAGACCGATGCAGACCGGCAGAATAGTACACTACACTATCAAAAAAAGGTTGTACGTGTTTTCTGTCTTCTACTATAACTGCAACCCGCTTGATCAACCAACCCTTAATCCGTTAGTTTTTTATTCATATATAAAAATAAAATAATAATTGAACTACATTAACGCTTTTTAATTTTACTGTGTTATTAAACAGCATAATTTTAAACAGTACGTACTCGTCTTCAGCGGCAATAATTCCAACTACCGCTAAATAGATAGTTAATAAAAATTTACAAAAGTATTAAAATTATTTTTCTTAGATTAAATAACTTGGTTTATTAAAATTATTAAAGGTGTGATGTACGTCTCCGTGTAGTTACTATTTTTTTCCTTCGTAACGGTACTTTTAAAATGTTTACAACTGAACAAGGAGTTTATATGCTTCAGTTTAGGTGGAAACATCATAAACATACCGCTAAAATACTGGAAGAATTTCGTGATAAGTATCCAGGTGTGTCGTTACCGACTCTACAGCATTTACAAAAATTAAATAAGAAATTTAAAAACACAGCAAGCGTATTAAAGGCCCCGAAGTGTGGTCGTCCACGATTGATTTGCAATGACGATAACCTACAAAAGGTTGCTGAAGCGTTTGTATCCAGTCCTGGTAAATAAACTTGTAAGCCATGTTCTGTACTAAGGATATCACGAACTAGCGTGCAAAGGATGATGAAGGAATTAAAATTGAAGCCATTTCGTCCATCTTTACTCCAAGCGCTTCATGAGGACGATAGTGACAGGCGGGTGAAATTCTGTGAGACAGTCGCTATCTGTGCAGAAGCCGATCCAAACGTTTTGCTATCAATTTTATGGTCTGATGAGGCATGTTTCAAACTCAATGGACTTGTTAATCTGCATGACTGCGTGTACTTGTCGGGTACAAATCCTCATATTGTAGTTCAAAAAGCGCTTAATTACCGTGGTGTTATGGTATGGGGAGGTATTTCGAGTACTGCACTGATATGTCCTTATTTTTTGAGGGAAATGTTAACTCGGAAAATTACTTACAAATGCTGCAGGAAGTAGTATTTCTACTTACTTGAAAACAATCCTGTTTACAATATCCAATCGCTCATCTGGCCATAAGATGGCGCCCCAGCACATTTCGGTATCGAAGTTCTTGAGTTTTTAAATTCCAAAGTTGATGAATGGGTTAGTCGTCGTGGTACAATCGAATGGCCTGCGTGTTCGCCAGACTCAACGCTATGGGATTTCTTACTGTGAAACATTGTAAAGGAACTAGTGTATTCTTCCAAGCCAAAAAACCTGCACGAGCTAAAAAGTTCAATTCAAATTGCATTTGACTACGTAAATGACGATAAAATGTTACTGTTGAAAATTTGTGAATCAAGTCGTTGTATAGTGTATAGAGAATCACGGTGGACATTTTGAACATTTGCTGTAACATTTTCAAGGTAACATAAATATTGTGACACTTATCTCTAAGGTCAGTTTCGGGATCTGGGTAAATTAAATAATTTACACATTACAGTTTAAAATTCCATTTATTACAACTAAGAATTACCATTAAATAAGTGACCAAAATCTACAAGAAATTTAAAATTAAATTACTTAATAAGTTATAAACTAACTAGGCTATAATTAACTAATACAATAAATAACTTGAACAATTTACTTATTACTAGTTAACAAAAACGACACAGAATAAATAAAAGTTAAGCAAGAGACAGTTATTTGCAGTAACGTTGTCCTACTCCAAACGTAACTGTTAATCATTACGCAATGTACACTCGTAGAAGACAGATAAAATACTGCTCACTGAATAACTCGCGTCGCTTATGTAGGTGGGCTAATGGAGAGTTCGAGAAAAGACTGAGATTTTCGATATAATAACAAAATACAAAATCCTTCCGACGGCTTCTGGATAAACCTTAACAACTGTAAACAAATTGGACTGAATTCTATTCAGTCCTAATTTCAAAAAGGTCAATTATCTGAATAGGTACCCGGCTAACAATACCTGAGCAACAAAATCCAGGCCTACCTTTACTATAAAAACCGTTTATTATCACACATAATATTTTAAACTATTTCTCGGAAAACACTATTACTCTATTACACTATGACACTATTACTCTTGTTATTTATGTTAACATTTTTAATCTCTCTGTCTTCCTCGAAAATTCTCGAACCCACATTCCCTTTAGATGTTGTTACAATATGTACAGTTTATTGCCAGCGCAAACTACTACATACAGAGGGTAGCATTCTTAAGTAAGCAATACATCCAGCTTATCTGCTCAAAGTCAACCCTCTTGCAAACCTCTTCTGATAAAATCTGGTGTGAAACACTCACACAACTTTCTCTTGGCAATGCAAATAATTAACAATAAAATATAACACTAGTAATAAAACATTAAAAAATGCAAATAATTAAAATAAACCTAACAATAGTAATAAAACATTAAAAATAAACAAAAAACTAACCTTAATAAACATAACCTAATTTTTATCATATATGAAAGACGTAAAATGAAAATCAACCTCAGTTTGGCTTGAAAATACAGAAAATCACTCTTTCACACTAAACTCTGTAGAGAAAAATGCTCTAATTAAAAGTTGTAGATTTTTAAAATTTCTATAAATTTGATTTTAAACACTTTTGTCATAAAATGAATACTAAGGCCGAAATCCTAAAAAAAAACGATTTTTTACACGTTTTCGTAAGAAAAAATAGAAAATCGCTAATTACTGCTACACTAAGCGTTATGCAAAAAACTGTTTGGAATAAAAGTTGTAGAATTTTAAATTTACTACAACTTTTATTACATAAATTTTTGCGCTATAATATTACATATTAAAGCCGTAATCTTAAAAAAACAATTTCTTTAAGTAAAAACAGCCTCACCAAAATTTCAGCTAACATGGCGCCTACCCTATCTTCTAGAGAATAAAAAATTGAGTAAACAAGACCATTTTTAAAAAAATCGTAAGACCAGTTTTTGAAAAAATCGTAAAAAAGTGAAAAATTATATGTATAAACTACTACTTCCGGTTGACCGATTTTGATGAAAATGTTCGTGTCGGGTCTGGTAGTGGCATGTAACTTACGTTTTAAGTTTCAAGTTCGTACGATATTCCGTTCTTGAGATATTCTGTACACACACACACACACACACACACACACATACACCAATCGCTAAAAACATGTTTTTTGGGTTAAGGGTGTCTGAAAACGTATAGGTCCGGTGAAAACTTGATTTCGAAAAATCGACATGAAAACAATACTTCATTCCTATATTATATTCATATAGGCAAGAGAAAGTAAAAACGGGTACATAATATTACTTTCTCTTGCCTTTATGAATAAATATAGGAAGAAAAGTATTGTTTTCATGTCGATTTTTCGAAATCGAGTTTTCACCGGATCTATACGTTTTCAGACCCCCTGAACCCAAAAACACATGTTTTTAGCAATTGGTCTGTGTGTGTGTGTGGGTGCGCGTGCGCGTGTGAGTGTGTACAAAATATCTCAAGAACGGAGCATCGTACGAACTTGAAACTTGAAACTTAAGTTACATGCCACTACCAGACCCGACACGAACATTTTCATCAAAATCGGTCAACCGGAAGTAGTAGTTTATACGTATAATTTTTCACTTTTTTGCGATTTTCTCAAAAACTGGTCCTACGTTTTTTTTTTTAAAATCGGTTGGTACTCAATTTTTTATTCTCTACAAGATAGGGTAGGCGCCATGTTTGCTCAAATTCTTGGTAAGGCTGTTTTCACGTAAAAATTGTTTTTTTAAGATTACGGCTTTAATATGTATTACAGCGCAATAATTTATATAATAAAAAATGTAGAGAATTAAAAATTTTACAACTTTTATGTCAAAAATTTTTTTGTATAACCCTTAGTTTAGCGGTAATTAGCAATTTTCTTTTTTTTCTCACGAAAACGTGTGAAAATTCAATTTTTTAAGATTTCGGCCTTAGTATGAATTTTGTAATATAATTGAATTTATAGAAAATTAAACGATGTACAACTTTTCATGAAAGCTTTTTTCTCTACAGAGTCTAGTTTAGCGTGAAGGAGTGATTTTCCGTATTTTTAAGACAAACTGAGATCGATTTTTATTTTGCGTCTTTCACTCATGATTAATATTTGATTATGTTTTTTGAGGTTAGTTTTTTGTTTATTTGTATTGTTCTAGTACTAATGTTAGGTTTATTGTTAATTAATTGCATTTTCAAGAGAAAGTTGTGTGAGTGTTTTACACCAGATGTTTTTAGCGTATTTTTCACTTAGTCCATGTTTCAGAGCATGTAGGACGATCAATTTTTAGAGGAAAAATATTGCATTTTAGAATAGTGCTCCTGCGTGTTTGCTTATTAATTTCAGCTAAAGTTCAGCCTTTTAGTACAAAGGGTTAAGGAATTACAGCGTTTTTTTAAATGGTTATTTTCTTTCCCGATGGACTTGACGAGTAAAAACCAACGAAATATCCCCTTAATTAAGAGAGTGCAATTACGCTACAAATAAAATGTTGTAAATGTAAAGGTTTTTTCAGTTGCATGAGATATATTAAAATTAGGTGTGAAACACTCACAAGGTTTTTTCTCGCCAGTGCAAATAATGAAAAATATAACTAAACATTAGCAATAAAACATTCGAAACAAACAAAAAATCTTGAACGGAACATCGTACGAACTTGAAACTTAAAACTTAAGTTACATGCCACTACCAGACCCGACACGAACATTTTCATCAAAATCGGTCAACCGGAAGTAGTAGTTTAAATATAATTAATTCCTATATTTATTCATAAAGGCAAGAGAAAGTAATATTATGTACCCGTTTTTACTTTCTCTTGCCTATATGAATATAATATAGGAATGAAGTATTGTTTTCATGTCGATTTTTCGAAATCAAGTTTTCACCGGACCTATACGTTTTCAGACACCCTTAACCCAAAAAACATGTTTTTAGCGATTGGTGTATGTGTGTGTGTGTGTGTGTGTGTGTGTGTGTGTGTGTGTGTGTGTGTGTACAGAATATCTCAAGAACGGAATATCGTACGAACTTGAAACTTAAAACGTAAGTTACATGCCACTACCAGACCCGACACGAACATTTTCATCAAAATCGGTCAACCGGAAGTAGTAGTTTATACATATAATTTTTCACTTTTTTACGATTTTTTCAAACACTGGTCTTACGATTTTTTTAAAAATGGCCTTGTTTACTCAATTTTTTATTCTCTAGAAGATAGGGTAGGCGCCATGTTAGCTGAAATTTTGGTGAGGCTGTTTTTACTTAAAGAAATTGTTTTTTTAAGATTACGGCTTTAATATGTATTATAGCGCAAAAATTTATGTAATAAAAGTTGTAGTAAATTTAAAATTCTACAACTTTTATTCCAAACAGTTTTTTGCATAACGCTTAGTGTAGCAGTAATTAGCGATTTTCTATTTTTTCTCACGAAAACGTGTAAAAAATCGTTTTCTTTAGGATTTCGGCCTTAGTATTCATTTTATGACAAAAGTGTTTAAAATCAAATTTATAGAAATTTAAAAAATCTACAACTTTTAATTAGAGCATTTTTCTCTACAGAGTTTAGTGTGAAATTTGAATTGAACTTTTTAGCTCGTGCAGGTTTTTTGGCTTGGAAGAATACACTAGTTCCTTTACAATGTTTCACAGTAAGAAATCCCATAGCGTTGAGTCTGGCGAACACGCAGGCCATTCGATTGTACCACGACGACTAACCCATTCATCAACTTTGGAATTTAAAAACTCAAGAACTTCGATACCGAAATGTGCTGGGGCGCCATCTTATGGCCAGATGAGCGATTGGATATTGTAAACAGGATTGTTTTCAAGTAAGTAGAAATACTACTTCCTGCAGCATTTGTAAGTAATTTTCCGAGTTAACATTTCCCTCAAAAAATAAGGACATATCAGTGCAGTACTCGAAATACCTCCCCATACCATAACACCACGGTAATTAAGCGCTTTTTGAACTACAATATGAGGATTTGTACCCGACAAGTACACGCAGTTATGCCGATTAACAAGTCCATTGAGTTTGAAACATGCCACATCAGACCATAAAATTGATAGCAAAAAGTTTGGATCGGCTTCTGCACAGATAGCGACTGTCTCACAGAATTTCACCCGCCTGTCACTATCGTCCTCATGAAGCGCTTGGAGTAAAGATGGACGAAATGGCTTCAATTTTAATTCCTTCATCATACTTTGCACGCTAGTTCGTGATATCCTTAGTACAGAACATGGCTTACAAGTTTATTTACCAGGACTGGATACAAACGCTTCAGCAACCTTTTGTAGGTTATCGTCATTGCAAATCAATCGTGGACGACCACACTTCGGGGCCTTTAATACGCTTGCTGTGTTTTTAAATTTCTTATTTAACTTTTGTAAATGCTGTAGAGTCGGTAACGACACACCTGGATACTTATCACGAAATTCTTCCAGTATTTTAGCGGTATGTTTATGATGTTTCCACCTAAACTGAAGCATATAAACTCGTTGTTCAGTTGTAAACATTTTAAAAGAACTATTACGAAGGAAAAGAATAGTAACTACACGGAGACGTACCTCACACTTTTAATAATTTTAATAAACCAAGTTATTTAATCTAAGAAAAATAATTTTAATACTTTTGTAAATTTTTAATAACTGTATCTATTTAGCGGTAGTTGGAATTATTGCCGCTGAAGACGAGTACGTACTGTTTAAAATTATGCTGTTTAATAACACAGTAAAATTAAAAAGCAGCGTTAATGTAGTTCAATTATTATTTTATTTTTATATATGAATAAAAAACTAAGGAATTAAGGGTTGATTGATCAAGCGGGTTGCAGTTATAGAAGACAGAAAACACGTGCAACCTTTTTTTTGATAGTGTACTATTCTGCCGGTCTGCATCGGTCTATATTTGTCGGAATAAAACCAAAGGACCCCTATCAAAACATTGACCCTTTTATAAGTAGTAGCCCATTATGTCGTAGGCTAAACGTAACCCCTCCTTGGTGACTTATCAAAAGGAGTAGACCATTCTGCCCATTTAGGCGTCAGCGAATTATCAAAGGAGTAGTCCTATCGGCTAGTAGGCCATTCGGTACCCATTCCACCAAAGGATCCCTATCAAAACATTGACCCTTTTATAAGTAGTAGCCCATTATGTCGTAGGCTAAACGTAACCCCTCCTTGGTGACTTATCAAAAGGAGTAGACCATTCTGCCCATTTAGGCGTTGGAAAATTATCAAAGGAGTAGTCCTATCGGCTAGTAGGCCATTCGGTACCCATTCCACCAAAGGATCCCTATCAAAACATTGACCCTTTTATAAGTAGTAGCCCATTATGTCGTAGGCTAAACGTCACGCCTGCTTCGGTCTGTCTCCCTTTCGGCTATATTTGGCGGAATAACACAAAAGAAATTGTCGATCATTCGGCATGCTACTGCCCAAAGTAGTCACTAATAAAAAGATGTAGATGCGACTTAAAATAAATAAACTATGCATCGATTTAACTGGGTAAAACTTGTGAATTAATTTAAAACATTGTACATCAGGTTTTCCCAATAGCTCTTGAGAAAAAGGTAGAACCGTCAACATTGCCATTAATGGCATCTGGACACAATACATTACACACTAATAATAAATTAACAGCATATTAATAGTGTTGATATTTTACATCTCTTGATTTTCTGATGTGAATGTAAAGTTTATAAATAACTCCAAAATAAACGTAGGCCGTTTAGGCCTATTCGTATTTTCTTGAACCGATAAAACGAATTTATAATTCTTTTATTTATACATTTTGTAATGATAAATAATTCTTACGACGTTAAATGTAAAATTACTACTACATATCAATATTGCTTAGTTACACATGATACAGAAACGATTGTTACAAAGAAATAAGGCCAATAAGGTAGCTTTTGATATTTTTAATGTTAGCGTACATGTTATGTATAATTATTTTATTTAGTCGAACAATTGTGTAAAATAAAAGTAAATTTTATTAATCTAAAGTAATATTTGAAAAAACAAACTTTATCCAGAAATAAGTTGGGATTCCCTTAACCTACTGACATGAAACTTGCACTAAAAGCTTTGTCTCGGTTTGCTGTTTAATTTTTTAACTGATGGATCAACAGATTTCAAATATTTTAATAGTATGACCGTTCAAGAAGAATGAATCCAAAATTTTTAGTAACATGAACAGCGAGACCACAACGTGACAACGGAGGATACGGTTGCTGAAAGTCAATTGGCTCTGTGCTTTGTTCTAGGTCAATATGCTCCGCCTTCATCTGCAGTCTTTTGTTATTCGGATTCACGGAGTAAGTAAGAATAAAGAGGGAACTCCCATGATTCAAAGTATTTTAACGTTTCACGTCTGCTACTATCTTTTTGTCCCCAACGCCTGTAGAATGCGCTAGCAGCGCATACGAGGGAGATTTCGAATTGGCCTATTACCCTATAGAATATTTATTATTTTATTTTATTTTAATTTTTGTTTTATAATTGAAATTTTTGGTAACTATTTTTTTTTTAAATGTTTTAAAGTCGCTTCGACAGTTAGGTTATTGGCGATTACGGTGGTCATGAAACAGTGGGTTGAGATTAGTTATAATTAATGAATTGAAATTTTGTTACTTAAAAGTAGTGTTTTTTTCGCAGAGGGTTAGGGAACGAGATTCTTCTGTTTTCCGAAAGCGAAAAATCTGTAAATATTAATATAAGTAAATACGTGTAAGCCAAAATAAATCTTGTATGTGTTTAGGTTAACCGTTAACGGATTGAGTAAACATTAAATGTATGTATTGCCTTCTACTTTTAAATTATTTATTACATAAAACTGGTGCTAAAGTTTGCCTGATGTAATAATAAGTAGTTTCACATCATGTCAATTAAAAGAAAGCAAACCAGTAAAATGGCACACGGCCTAACCTATGTCCCTAACCTAATTATTAATAACCTAATACTAATTAAGTATTAGTTATTAATAATTTAATTAATAACCTAATTATTATACCAGGCAAACTTAATCACTAGAGAATGTGAACAATAAAATTGAAAAAGGCAATTCATATATATCATTATTTACTCAGTCCGTTAAGCTAGAAACAAACAAGATCTATTTTCGCCTACACGTATTTACTTAGCATATTAATACTTACAGGTTTTCGTCTCTTGGAAACAGGAGAAATGACGTTCCCTATACCTCTGCGAAGAAAATACTTTTTAACCTAATAAAATTTCATTGTAAATAAAATATAAAGTCTCCAAACAACCGTGGTCTCATTCGCCATTACGAAGCTATTAACGTACTATTTGCTCTCCCCACGCTTGCTCTGTATGACGCCAAGGATCCAAATTTTAAAGCGACGCCAACAAACACTCTATCGACGTACCCCAGTAACGACCAGCAGACGGCAAACAGTGTTGCATTTGGCCTATCTCAGTTCCCCCTCCAGCTTTATTTACTCCGTGGTCGGAATATAGAGGTTCAAACCAGCCTTTCGGCCGATGACTTAAACAATAACAACGTTAAGAATGTAAGACGTACAGGCTAATAAAACAAAATTACTAAACAATTTATTTAAACTTTATTGAATTCAATAAATGCAAGTGTTACCTGATTAAAATTTGTGAAATATACAATATTCGTGCAATAATATTATAGAGTTTATCTGACGGCTCGAGTCGGTGGTTATATAATAAATAAGACGACCGCTTCAGTTCGTCTCTTATCCTTACTCGATAATCGTTAATTATGATAAATAAAATAATAATATTTTATTATGCAGATTAGTTTACTTCTAAATTTTACCATCATTATGGAACTATTCTCTTTCTGTACGGTTATTTTCCTCCCTTCTTTAACCTAGGTATACGAGGTGTGGCTATTAAACAACGAGACTGACGTAAAAAAGTTTATTTTTGTTTTATACATGATCACTTATTGTCACCTTCAATATACACTCCGTCTCTATCCCTACAACGCTCCATCCGAATTTTCCATTGTTGGAAACAGTGCTGGAAGTCATCTTCTGTCAGCTCCTTCAGGATATGTGCCGCTTTCTCTTATACAGCTTCCACAGACTCAAATATTGTCCCTTTTAATTCAGATTTACCCTAAGGGAACCTCAGGGTAGAAGTCACATGGTGCAAGATTTGGTGAATAAGGTGGATGTTCTAACACTGAGATGCTGTACTAGGCTAGGGACCTTTTGACAGATAACGCGGAATGAGCTGGCGCATTGCCTTGGTGGAGAACCCATGATTTGTCCTTCCACATTTCGGAGCGTTTTATCCTTACTTTTTGACGTAGTTTAGAAATACCTCAAGGTAGTAATATTGATTAATTGTTTCACCTTCAGGAACCCAGTGAAGGTACACAATCCCATAGATATCAAAAAAACAAAAAAAAAACAATCATCATTGCTTTAAATTTTGACTTTGTCATTCGAGGTTTTTGGGTCACGGTGAAGTTTGGCTCTTCCAGTGCATGTATTGGCACTTCGTTTCCGGATCATAAGTAAAAAACAACGTTTCATTACATGTTATTATCGTTTCCAAAAACTTTGGGTCATTTTCAATCTCATACAAAATGTCAGTGCTGGCCGCATTGGCGCAGTTGGTAACGTGCTCGCCTCTCATCATGCGGTCCTGGGTTCGAATCCCACTCAGGCACGGCATATTTTAATACGTTACAAAAAATCATTTCATCCTCCATTGTATATAGTTACACCCCAACGTCGTCGCTAATGACCTATGTAATTGATGCGACGTTAAATAAATGAATTAAACAAAAAAGTGTCAGTGCAAACATTTTTGCGAGCTACACTTCAAACATTTTTGAGCGGCACGTGTCCTGTAGAAGCTGAAAGAAGATGACTTCCAGCATTGTTTCAAACAATGGAAAATTCGCAAGGAGCGTTGTAGGGATAGAGAAGGAATGTATATTGAAGTGACAATAAGTGATTGTGTATAAAATTAAAATTAAATGTTTACGTCAGTCTCGTTATTTAATAGCCACACTTCGTATACCTAATACCGAAGTAGTTCAAAAACTCAAGACAAGTGAATATAAAAAAATCCCTTTCATGAGACGACGCATCTCATGACTGATGAAAATTTTAAAAAAAATTGGTGTGAAACACTCACACGACTTTCTCTTGCAAATGCAAGATTAACAATAAAAAACCTAAGATTAAAAACCCTGATTTCAAAAATAAACAAAAACCGTAACTTTATTTTCATCATAAGTGAAAGATACAAAATGAAAACCAACCTTAGTTTGGCTTAATAATCAGAAAATCACTTTTTGACGCCAAACTAGGCTCTGTAGAGAAAAATGATTTATACAAAAATTGTAGATCTTTTAATTTCCAATAAATTTGATTATAGGCATTTTTGTCGTAAAATGGATACTACGGCCGAAATCTTAAAAATTGGTTTTTTGCAGATTTTCATGAAAAAAAAAGAAAATCACTTATTACCGTTAAACTAAGCGTTATACAAAAAAATGTTTGAAATAAAAGTTGTAGGATTTTAAATATTCTACAGGTTTTATTATACACATTTTGGCGCTAATATGTATATTAAAGCCGTAATCTTAAAAACTATTTTTTTCGACGAGAAAACTGGCTCCCCAGGAATTTCAACGAACATAGCGCCTAACCCTGTCTTGTAGGGCATAAGAAATTCAGTAAATAAGGCGATTTTTTTTAGAAAATCGTAGAAGCCGTTTTTGAGACAATCGTAAAAAAGTGAAAAATTACACGAATAAAGTACTATTTTCGGTTGACCGATTTTGATGATAATGTTTGTATCGCATTCGGTAGTAGTATCTAACTTAAGTTTCAAGTTTCAAGTACGTACAAAGTTCCGTTCTAGATATATTTGTTCACACACACACACACACACACACACACTTACTCTCTCGCTCACAGAGACCAATCGCTAAAAACATGTTTTTTGGTTTAAGGGGGTCTGAAAACGTGTAGACCCAGTGAAAACGGTAAACAATGACACGAATAAACAACCACTTTCGGTTGACCGATGTTGAAGAAAATGTTCGCGGCGGGTCCGGTAGTAGTACCTAACTTAAGTTTCAAGTTCGTACGGTGTTCGGTTCTTGAGATATTTTGTTCACACACACATACTTGTCAATCGTTAAAAACATGTTTTTTGGGTTCAGGGGTTCTGAAAACGTGTATATCCGGTGACAACTCAATTTCGAAAAATCGACATGAAAACAACACTTTCCTTCCTATATGTTCATTTAGGCAAGAAAAAGTAAAAATATATATCTGTATTCACTTGTCTTTTAAAAATGACCTAGAGGTTGTAGACAACGGCGCTAGTACTTATAAAACTTACAAGCCCATTTTTTAATCCCGCAAAAAAGACTGTGCTTAAATATTACAATTATAGTTACTCATTGCTTTTTTGATTTAAGTGTGAAATAACCTTAAAAAGCTATTTTACAATAATATTTATCTGTTTAAGTTCAAACGTTGATTTGAGCCCAAAAAATAAAGTACGTTATTATTACGCTGATAAGCTGAAACAGAAAAACATTTAGGGTCTTTTAAAAAAATCATATTATTTAAATTCAAAAATATAAAAATATTTGGCTAGAACATTCTTAGTAATAGTTTGCAATACAAAATATTTGGAGTTTTCCTTGCCAATGTAGATAATGAACCACATATGTTTCTCAAATATCTCGTATTCATATATTCTTCATATGTACTCTATGTATCTCGGTTTTTGAGAATTGAGAGGTAGAAAATGAGGCTGCTGTAAGAAAAGGTGTACGACAAGGATGTTCATTGTCACCACTACTTTTTTACTTGTACCTAAAAGATTCTATAAATAAAGTAAAGGAAATATTTAACGGAGGAATAAAAATTCAAGGAGAAACAATAAAAATGCTGAAATTCGACGATGATACTCTAGTATTAGCCGAGACAAAGAAAGAAATAAAGGATATCTTAAATGGAATGGATGAGATCATGAGAAACTGGATTACTTTATGAAACTTAATAAGAACAAAACGAAAGTGTTGTGCAGCAGTAAGAGTGGTTTAGAAGAGATGGGAAATTTAAAAGAAATCAACTTAAACGTGCAAGAAGGTGGGGAATTCTGCTACCTAGGGAGTAAAATAACAAAAGACGGTAGATGCACATGTAATATCAAAAGTAGGATTGCTCAAGCTTGAAAAGGTTTTGAAATAAAAAAACACCTTACTGACTACAAACATTGACTTACAGATAACGAAAAATTCTTAAAACTCTATGTTTGGAGTGTAGCATTAAACTGGAGTGAAACGTGGGTGATAGGGGCTGTAGAAAGGAAGAGGATAGAAGCTTTTGAAATGTGGTGTTACACGAAAACGTTAAAGTTTAGGTGGGAGTACAAGTTAAGTAATATAGAGGTTCTTAGGCGAGTGGATGAAAAAGGAAGTATACGGAAGCATCTTACCAGAAGAAGGGATAGGCTAGGTGGGCATATTTTAAGACATCCATATTTTTAGACATTGGTCTATAAATAATGGAGGGTAATATTGAGGGAGTAAATTGTAGGTGGACACAAAGGTTAGAATTATAAAGGAAATTAAAAAAGATGTAGTGTACAGGTATGTAGATATGAAACGACTTGCGCAAGATAGAACACCTTGGAGAACTGCACCAAACCAGTCGAGAGACTGATGACCTAAAAAAACCTGTATAATCATGGGTAAAAAAATGTAAATGAAACATTTACATTTTTTACATTTTTACATTTTACATTCTTTCTGTTCGACTTAAAAATCGGAAAATTACTAAATACAGTATAGTATATATTTAAGCTTCTTCCAGCCCCTGCATCTACCTATTATATAAATATTTAAAAAATTCTACCGATTAATTGGTCAATCGCTGTTCCATAATATTAATAAATTTATATTAATTTTTTAAACTGAACACTATGGTTTTTTTGAAATAGACCGAATTAATGAGCAGTTATGGAGTTAACAGGAGTTCAGAATTTTATTAATAACTCAAAATGTAAAAGTGCTACAAGTCTGAAATTCCGTAAGTAGTATAATAAAAACTTATAATATTATATTTGGGAGAAAACTCAAGTAAATTGGTTGAGCGGTGTTTGAGGTATCAGCCTCTAAAGGCATACGATCTGTTGCAGCAACAAAAACCGGTTTTTTGAAAATTCTTATGCTAATATAGCAATATTAAAAAACGTTAAAAATATGAATTTGACGTGTAACAACGCAGATTGAAATCAGCTTAAGTTTGTTGTACAGTACGTTAAAACTAACAAGAAGTTTTGAAGAAACAAGGCTCCAAACTCGGGTATCTATAATAAAGAAATCGACAGCAGTCAGAAATAACTTCTCCGAGAGTAATGAAATTCATTATACAGCCCGACCCTGTGGTGAATAACCTGAAGTTGTCATTTGCTGAAGTTGTCATTTGCGGGGTGGATGTTTTTCGGAGTGTCTGGAATGCTGATAAGCATAGGCTACGTTTCCACTCAGTAAGGAAAACATGGTAAATCACCTCACTCCTCGTTTTACTTAGTAAAGCCTCTAGAAGTATTGATGAGATATAAATTTTTTTGATAACGTGTTAGTTAAATTAACAGCCTGCTCGATAACAGGATTCTATAACCTGTTATTAAAATAACACTGTTATCGTCCAGCCTACAATACGAGGTGCGGCTATTAAATAACGAAACTGACGTCGTAAAAAATGTATTTTAATTTTTATACAAAATCACTAATTGTCAGCCTCAATATACACTCCTTCTCTGTCCCTACAACGCTCCATGCGAATTTTCCATTGTTGGAAACAGTGCTGGAAGTCATCTTCTGTCAGCTCCTTCAAAACACGAGCCGCTTTCTCTTTTACAGCTACCAAAGACTCAAATCTTGTCCCTTTTAATGCAGATTTCACCTTGGGAACAGGTAAAAGATAATAACATGTAATGAAACGTGGTTTTTCACTCATGATCCGGAAACGAAGTGCCAATCCATGCACTGGAAGAGCCAAACTTCACCGAGAGCCAAAAAAGCTCGAACGAGCAAGTCAAAATTTAAAGCAATGATGATTGTTTTTTTTATATCCATAGGATTGTGTACCTACACCGAGTTCCTGAAGGTCAAACAATTAATCAATATTACTACCTTGAGGTACTTTCTAAACTACGTCAAAGAATGAGGAAAAACGCCCCGAAATATGGAAAGACATATCATGGGTTCTCTACCAAGACAATGCGCCAAGGGTACTCATTCCGCGTTATCTGTCAAGAAGTCCCTAGCCAAGTACAGCATCTCAGTGATAGAACATCCACCTTATTCACCAGATCTTACACCATGTGACTTCTACCTGTTCCCTAAGGTGAAATCTGCATTAAAAGGGACAAGATTTGATTCTGTGGGAGCTGTAAAAGAGAAAGCGGCACGTGTCCTGTAGGAGCTGACAGAAGATGACTTCCAGCACGGTTTCCAACAATGGAAAATTTGCATGGAGCGTTGTATCGATAGAGCAGGAGTGTATATTGAAGGTGACAATTAGTGATTATGTATAAAATAAAAATACAATTTTTTTACAACGTCAGTCTCGTTATTTAATAGCCACACCTCGTACATTAATATTTTCGGAATCAAGAATGTGTTAAATACAACGAATTAAGCATAAAAATTATCCGGTTTTTAACACTTTTCCAGTATACCCAACTTCATGGTACTATTACTTTGTTTACGGGTACTTTAAAATGTATATGGCTACTAAGTATTATAAAATAAAGGTTTCTACGTGTAATGCATATTTTTGTTTCATTTTTGGGGAACTGGTTTTTCAATGGCGGCCGTTTAAAGAAAAAGTTATTTTGGCTACCAGTAATGATACAGAAATAATTTTTGTACTGACGGTTACATACTTACAACAGTATTCGAAAATATGACATGACTTTTTATTATTCATGTGTTTTACGCGGGGATTTTACTGGAAAATTGGTTAAAAACAGGGTACTTTTTATGCGTAATTCGTTGTATTAAAACATTATTGATTTCCGAAAATATTAATGTATATTGTGCAACCGACAATAAAACTAGTGTTAATTTGATTTATCGTAATTGTTCTTACATACAACAGCTCAAAAGATATTGCTGTTTAAAGACAGGTGTTTTCTTTCGTGAATCGGACTATAGATATATTAAAAAAAAAATCTGGTGTGAAACACTCACACAACTTTCTCTTGCCAATGCAAATAATTAATAATAAACCTAACATTAGTATTAAAACATTAGAAATGAACAAAAACTAACCTTAAAAACATAACCTTATTTTAATCATGAGTGAATGACGCAAAATGACAATCGAACTCAGTTTGGCTTAAAAATACGGAAAATCACGCTTTCACGCTAAACTAGGCTCTGTAGAGAAAAATGCTCTAAACAAAAGTTGTAGATCTTTTAATTTTCTATAAATTTAATTATATACACTTTTGTCGTAAAATGCATACTAAGACCGAAATGTTAAAAAATCGATTTTTCTCACGTTTTCGTGAGAAAAAAAAACAGAAAATCGCAAATTACCGCTAAACTAAGCGTTATACAAAAAAATGTTTGAAACAGAAGTTGTAGGTTTTTAAATTCTCTACAACTTTTATTATATAAGTTTTTGCGCTAAAATTTATATTAAAGCCGTAATCTTAAAAAAACAACGTTTTTACGTGAAAACAGCCTCACCGAGAATTTCAGCAAACATGGCGCCTACGTTATCTTGTAGAGAATAAAAAATTGAGTAAAATAGGCGATTTTAAAAAAAATCGTAGGACCAGTTTTTGAGAAAATCGCAAAAAACTGAAAAATTACACGAATAAACTACTACTTCCGGTTGACCGATTTTGATGAAAATGTTCGTGTCGCGTCCGGTAGTGGTATGTAACTTAAGTTTCAAGTTTCAAGTTCGTACGATGTTCCGTTCTTGAGATATTCTGTTCACACACAGACACACACACAGACCAATCGCTAAAAACATGTTTTTTGGGTTCAGGGGGTCTGAAAACGTATAGATCCGGTGAAAACTCGATTTCGAAAAATCGACATGAAAACAATACTTTCCTTCCTATATATTCATATAGGCAAGAGAAAGTAAAAATAAGTTACATACCCCAAATATTGTTTTCTTATTAATCACAAAGAATCCTCCCGCAGTTACTTCATGCCTTAAATCTCGTGCTTGGTGTATGAATAATATTACCTGTAAACAGAAATTATAATCACCATAAGCTTGTTATGTGCAATCAAATGTACCTCTAGAGGTGAACAATCATAAAATTCATTCCGTACAATCAACAAAGAGCCTTGAGGGCCAAAAATTAAAAAAAAACTATTATTCTAATTTTTTTTAATATAAGATAAATATTCTATTCCGAAAATGTAAAAATCTGGTTAAAACACTCACAAGACATTCTCTTGACAATGTAAATAATGAAAAACCTAATTTATAAATAACCTAATTTTAATCATTAGTAAATGACGCAAAATAAAAATCAACCTCTGTAGAACTTAAAAAACTGGTGTGAAACACTCATAAAACGTTCCCTTGCCAATGTAAATAGAACAATAAACATACGTTTAATCATTAGTAAACAATATAAAATTATAAACATAGTCTGATTTTAGGGTCTTTTTTTAGTCCAATATTTTTTTAACAATACAACAAGTTTACCGCAGATGAATTCAACCATCAATTATTATAGTAACTTGAGTCACGAGTTTGCCTTTGGTTTTAACGAGGAGTAAAAGGGAGAAAGCATCAATGCGCGTGCGCGATTGTTTTGGTATCGATTCGCCACCATAATGACGTAAACTTAACTTAGAGAACATACAGTATATCGCGTAACGTTTTTGTAGGTTAACTGTACGAATATAACTGTTTGTTACCCTAAACGGAAATCAGTTTCTCGAAAACGCGGTCGAACTGTTCACAGTGCTGAACGAAATCTAATATGCAATGTAATAAAATGCTGTGAAGGTGAAGCTACAAAAATACAAAAAATGTCGGTTTCTCGAAAACGCGGTCGAACTGTTCACAGTGCTGAACGAAATCTAATATGCAATGTAATAAAATGCTGTGAAGGTGAAGCTACAAAAATACAAAAAATGTCGGTTTCTCGAAAACGCGGTCGAACTGTTCACAGTGCTGAACGAAATCTAATATGCAATGTAATAAAATGCATTGAAGTTGAAGCTAAACAAAAATACAGAAATGTCGGTTTCTCGAAAACGCGGTCGAACTGTTCACAGTGCTGAACGAAATCTAATATGCAATGTAATAAAATGCATTGAAGTTGAAGCTAAACAAAAATACAGAAATGTCGGTTTCTCGAAAACGCGGTCGAACTGTTCACAGTGCTGAACGAAATCTAATATGCAATGTAATAAAATGCAGTGACGTTGAAGCTAAACAAAAATACAGAAATGTCGGTTTCTCGAAAACGCGGTCGAACTGTTCACAGTGCTGAATGGAATATAATATGTAATGCAATAAAATGCTGTGAAGTTGAAGCTAAACAAAAATACCTTTCTGTGCCTCTTTTTTTTTTTTTTTTTTTTTTTTTGTTTAACGTCCGACTGTTTTGCAAATTGCTGCTAATGCAGACGGTGAAGGATGAAATGAATTTTTTGTAACGTATGAAAAAATGCCATGCCCGAGTGGGATTCGAACCCAAGACCGCGTGATGAGAGGCGAGCACGTTACCAACATCGCCAACGCGGCCGGCCCGTGCCTCTTAACCAAAGTCGTAAGCGAGCTGGGAACTACTGTGATGTGTCTTTCTCTTCCCACAATTCGAAATTTAAAGAAGTCAAAGATAGTAAAGAATTATGCATCAATATTTTTTTGACACTTGGTAAAAAAGGAAACGGTTATATCAATAAGAAAGTGATGCCGATATGTGAAACGTTATTACTGGAATTGAAAGAAAGGCTAAATATTAGTTGGAATCTTTGTACGTTGAGAAAAATTTCAAAGGAAATGGAGTTTAAATGGAAAAAGTATCAATCATAACGAAGTATATTAATTGAAAGGAAACATATGGTAAATAATTAACGGTGCAATTGCACGGTAGTCAAATATAGCGTCTCCCTGTTGAGGTTAAGCACTGTCATTGTTCAGTATTACAGTAAATTCAAATACCGCGCGCCGTCGAATATTCCAGAATAATCCTTCCCGCGCAAGTACATTCGTTTTATTGATCTTACATTGATTGTTTCATCGATTAGTTCCACGCATGTGCGATCCTTCGTGACGTGGCTCGCGCCCAGCCAATAGCAAAATTAGTTTAATTTCCCGAGTTCGTTTCGCCATTGCTCCTTCTTCCTGAAATCCCTTCTCAGTTTCAGACAAACCAGCATACGGTACGGTTGTGCTTTACGGACGTTCTCAGCCACGAGTGCTGGCGTCATTTGCATTTCAACGCGTTGGGTCTTCCAACTTCATGTAGCCGCTAAAACAGTATTTACGGCCCCAAGCAACGATGCTTTTATTGTGAACGCGCTTACATTTATTTACTAACAATTCATGTTATTCTTTCGAGTGGTTACCGGACTTTGTGTAATCTGTGCTATTCTGTGTTTCGAACTTGTAAACCGTTATATTAATTGCAGTTATCCGAGTGTTAACAGTGCTTTATGTCTATACTTAACGTGCATTTGTCTATTGTGTAAAATCTGTACAGATTTAGTCGAACATTCAGCGTTTTCTACAACGGCATTCACGAAGCGAAGTATCCTGGGAAATCTGCGCACTCAAAACGGAGTAAGTACTGTTACACTGTTACATAACTGCAATATTATTTACCCGTATGTGTACCTTTCTACTCGCCAAACCTTCCTAATCCTTAACGAGCTAAGCAATACGCCTAATGTGCGCGCCGAAGACACATCGCATCCTTTGTATCCGGGTGGTAATAGATCCCACCATTTTAACGAACCGAAGCAGGTGTAGGAGTCATTAAACCATTTGACTACCGCATCTTACAGTCATATTTCTCTGCCCTACCTCACAGGCCAACCATACGCAAACGGCATTCTCGTGACTCCTATCTATTTCACTTCTACACTTTATTGACTTCAAAAAGGCTTATGATTGTATACACAGGGAATCCCTACTCAAAATATTGAGGAACTTTGGCTTACACCCTAAATTGGTTAAAATGATTGAATTAACCCTGACTGAAACAAAATCGAAAGTAAAATTCAGGAGTGAAATATCGGGGCCATTCGAAGTTAAAACAGGACTGAGGCAGGGGGATGGACTATCCCCACTTCTCTTCAACTGCGCATTGGAGTATATTATGCGCCAGTGGAACAAGGAAAATAAAGCTTATATCAAAGTTGGAAGAGAGATAAAAGTTAACTGCCTCGGTTTTGCCGACGATTTAGCACTATTATCCAAAAGCATAGAAGAAGCCAGGACACAGGTTGAAACTATAGAGAAATACGCTGGGAAAATAGGACTAAAAATATCTTATGAAAAAACAAAAATAATGGTTCGAGATCCCCTGTGTGTAGATAACGTCAGAATTAACAATCAAAACGTGGAATTAGTTAGAAGTTTCAAATACCTGGGTGAAACAATAACGCACAACATTAAAGAAAAAATTAACTGGAAGGAAAGAACAAATAAATTAATCAAATCCGCCATAACCACTAGGAATATTACAATAAGAAATGTATGTCCATCAACACAAAATTAAGATACTACAATACCGTGATACTTCCTGAAGTCCTGTATGCGAGTGAAACCCTGTTTGGTCCAACAAGAATAGGCGAAAAGGACAAAATCGAGAAAGTGGAGAGGCAAATAGCAAGAAGGTGTATTGGAAAATGGTCCCTTCAAGATGGTAGTTTCTATATTGTACCAAACAAGGAAGTATATGAAACAATTGAGCCTTTAACCAGTATCATCAGGAAAAAAAGGATATCCTTCCTGGGACATATATTGAGAATGGAGGATACAAGATTACTAAGAAGGATGACTGAGTTTTTCTGGCAAAAGAAGATGACACCAACTGGATAAAGGAAGTCAAAAAGGATATGGAGGAACTAAACATCACAATAGCTGACCTCAAAACTAAGTTAGGGAGCTACAGGACATACAAACAGCGATCGGTTAAATTTAGGGAACAAATGAGGGTCAGGAAAGCCATGGTGATTTCGGACGCTGAGAGACTGAGAAGATCCGAAACATTGAAGAATTATTGGCGAAGAAGAGGAGAAGTACGGGAGCGACAACTGCGGGGGCGTTTTGGTGGAACATCTGAAAGAGCTAGACGTTGAAAGATTGAACTTAAGTGGTCCTTTGTCGCCGTAAAATAAAAAAAATAAAAAAATAATTTATTTATTCCCATGATACTAGTATTAAGCATTATATAAAAAGAAATTACCATATTACAAAATGTTTTACATTAACTACTATCTTATTACACTAGAGGTGGTGGAAATTATCCCATCCAACTATGGACAAAACCACCTATGTACTAGAATGGGTTGGAAACTTTTAAATAAATATTAAAAAAATGAATTATTAGCAATAACATTTAAAACCTACTATTTACTACATTAACTTAGTTAAGTTAGTTAACTTAACCAATACTATTCTATTTACTACGATTACGATTGTATCAATATGATACGAATCAATATGAAAATTATTATTTTATTATATTATATTATTATTAATTTTTATTATCTTTTTTCTTTTGAGACCGCAGTGGATCACTTGAGTCAGTTTCTGGGCACTCTCTTCTGGTTCTTTTCTTTGATTTTCCTCCAGTATTCTTTCATTCTGGCAGATCTTCTTTGCCTTTCTGCTTCCGAAAAGATCACTTTCCTGCTTCCTCTTTTATGACCCTTTTCCTTGGAATCTAATATTTTTTACTTTTAATAGTTTCAGCTGTTCAGTTTTATTTTCTAGATCTTCGAAGGAGATGCCTAATTCTTCCATTGTGTTGTCTAGGTCATCAGCCAAAAGGCTGGTTTGAACCTGTAGAGGTAAAACGACTTTTCCTCACTGAGTGGAAAAGTATGATTATCAGCATGCCGGGCCCTCTGAAAAGCACATATTTTCCACTCTGCAAATGACACTTTCACTTCATTCACATATCTTCCATATCTTTCTTAATTTCTCTTAATCACATTACTTCTGTCTTTTTCTGGTAGAGTTTTTTGACTATTTGGTTTGTGATTCTATCTTTGGGTGATCTGATTATATGTTGAAAGGAGGATATTCTCTTTTTATCCTCATCGTATCTATTACCGTTTCGGTCTCCTGGTAGACCTGTTCATTTGGTAGTAATCTCCATTCTCCTTCTACTTGGTGTCTATTTCCGATGCAGGTCCTAAGGATCCTCCTTTCAAGTTTTTGGATTTTATCTATTCTGTTTTCCTAGTTTAATTTGAATAGAGTTTCGCACCCATACGTTATCTTTGGTTGTACGACCGTTTAGTAGTGTTTTATTTTGGTTTTGATTGATAGGCATTTTTTATTGTAGGTATCTTTAGTGGTTAGTTGTGAAATTGTTAGTTTCTTGGTTCTTTCCTCCATGCTTCCTTTTCGTTGTTGTTGTTGTAAGTGATAATTTCTCCCAAGTATTTTAAGGAAAGTATTATTATTATATAATTTGTATCAATTATGAAAGTGGAATACAAATCTATGTATTTTAAGCTAAAATACAGCTTAAAATGTATCCATATTGATATTTTGTAAATGTCTATACATTTTATAATTTTTTCCTTATTATAACAAGTGTTCATTTACTCGTGGGAATAAAACATTAACAAATTAATGAAAATCAATGCTATTTCCTACGGTTCAAATTCCGTGGGACATTCGATATATTTACTTTACTCTTAATGATGTAGTTACAAATTTAGAACTTTTCGTCTGATAAAACAAACTAAACATGATTTTTTAACGAAAGAAGCAAAAGGAAACGAAATGGCCTCTTCTCAAAACAGTCGATATCCCCACTTAGCAAAACACTAATGCTTTCTCAGGCTTCAAGTGAAAACTCACATATTCTAGCCATCTTTATACTGACGATGCTACATTATTCTTCATTTTAGGACCATTCTGCCATCTATCAGTAACGTTTAGCAACTCACGAAACACTATTGCTTCACTAACCCTGGTGCGACTGATAGGTTTCAGAATATTAAATCTTCGAACACTAATTCCGAGATCGCGCTGATATACGTGACTTTTTTACTCATATTTTATCCAGAAGATTTTAAATTTTTATGAGACATTAAGAAAACTTCGAGTGATATTTTAAAGAAAAAACATGAACTCTGTTTTTTACTCCAGTTCTAGCGAATTAACAAAATATTTGTTGTAATTTATGCAAAGACGCGCGTTTTTGCCAAAATTTTGCAATAAATATTTTATTTTTATTTTTTTAGTCTGGTATTGTAGAAAAATTTCTTGCAAAAAATTTGTAAATCAAACGCCCTCGCTTACCACACTATACGACTATTCAAGCGTGTGTAAGAGTAAAGTGAATATAAATTCTGTGGTAAAATGCAGACCGAAAAAATTTCTCTCTTTGAGCCGATGGCATTGACCCATTCCTATAGTTATTTTTTATATGATATGTGTTATTATATGAAAGCACGGAATTTTGTCTGTTTGAAAAAGTCTGAATGTCTGAAAACAAGCTACTCTACGAATTTCGGAGCGTTTATTCCCTTTTACAGGTCATATTCAATTCAACCGGTTTTGCTATAAAAACAAGATTGAACAATATACCTACCTTTACCATTTAAGCTTTTAAACGCGGTTATAACTTTATTTTCAAATGATATACGGCCTTTACACGGTTTTCTTCAAAAAGAGCCGGAATTGAGTGGTATCCCAACATTCACAAATCAATGGAAAATTTCCAACTAAACTGATTGTGTTTCTAAATAGCTTGCGTTTTTCCTCATACATTCAGCTGTTATTTAATAGTAATATTTACTGGTGTGCGCGTACAATTACCTTCACTTTTACACTAACTGTTGAGTACTTACACACTCGTCATCTAACAAAAATATATGGGTTCTTTACGGGTTATTATAAAAAATAAATCATACAATTGTTCGGAATTATCACTTACACGGTTTTCATAATTTAACTTTACATACAGAGTTTTCTTATAATGTAATGTAATATATTATAATGTATAATAAATTTATGGTAAAATCAAAAACTACCTGTTGCTGTACACTTTCATCAAGATGACAAATTGGATTTGATAACAAAACGTTTATAAATTCTGTGCCCTGTAACATTAAGACCAATTACTATAAGAATAAGATAAATATTATAAACCTTAAATAAACTTGATAACTAGTAAAACCAAAAATCTGGTGTGAAACACTCACATGACTTTCTCGTGCGAATGTAAATAATGAAAATATTTCATTATTATACTACTAATACCATTACTACCATTAGTACCATTACTAGTACTAATATACCATTAGTAATATAACATTCGAAACAAAAAAATAACCTCATAAAGCATAACCTAATTTTAATTATTAGCGAAAGACGCAAAATGAAAATCAACCTCAGTTCGGCTTAAAAATACGAAAAATCACTATTTCACGCAAAACTGTGGAAAAATATGCTCAAATAAAAGTTGTAGATCTTTTAATTTCCCATAAATTTGATTACTATTTTTCGTAAAATGCATACTAAGGCCGAATTCTTAACAAATCGATTTTTTACACGTTTTCATGAGAAAAAAAAACAGAAAATCGCTAATTACCGCTAAACTAAGCGTTATACAAAACAATGTTGAAAGTAAAAGTGGTAGGATTTAAAGTTCTCTACATCTTTTATTATACATTTTTGCTATAAAATGCATATTTATGCCGCTATCTTAAAAAAACAACTTTTTTACGGGAAAACAACCGTCCCAAAAATTTTAGCAGATATGGCGCCTACCCTTACTCTTGTAGAACATACAAAATTAAGTATATAAGGCGATTTTAAAAAAGTCGTACGAGCCGTTTTGATAAAATCGCAAAAAGTTAAAAATTACACGAATAAACGACTACTACTTCCCGTTGACCGATTTTGATGAAAATGCTCGTGTCGGGTTCTCTAGTGGTATCTAACTTAAGTTTCAAGTTTCAAGTTCGTACGATGTTCCGTACTTGTGATATTCTGTTCACAAACACACACACACACACACACACACACACACACGCACACCCAGACCAACCGCTAATACATGGATTTTTGGTTCAGGGGGTCTGAAAACGTGTAGATCTGGTGAAAACTCAATTTTGAAAAATCGACATGAAAACAATGCTCTCCTTCCTATGTATTTATATAGGCGAGAGAAAGTAAACATTTGTTGTCGCCGACGGCCCCACAATTATCAGTGCTCTAGGCGGTCCCAGAACCTGCCGCGGGGAGCGCTAACGATACGTAGCCAGCAGTGTCTCACCTACACCATTTAAGTGGACTCGCCGGACGGGGTTTAAGCGAGACACTCTCCATTTAGCTGCCGGGTGGCCCCTCCTCTGCAAAACAATGAAAGAAAAAACTTCCGCTTTCCAAAACAGAATCCTTCGTAAAATCACAAAATTCCACTACCTCATCTCAAACAAAACAATACACGAACACCTACTCTTCCCTTCCATCGAAGACTATATCTACAATACCTCACGGAAACTACACGACGCTGGAAAGACCTCCAGTCTTGACATCGTCCGACAACTATACGAAACGCCACATCCACCAGAAGACTACTTGACTCTACCGTTGTTTCACGATTTCCTCTAAACCCTAATATTTCTTCCTAAAAAAAATGCCAGCTGAAAACTATAAAAATCAACAAAAATGAAAAGAGCCGCCGTTTACAACCTTTAACACCTTTCCACCACCCTCTTATATTCATCTCCACCAAAATTAACTCATTCCATCCCACACGAATTATCACCCTAATACGAAACTTCCACCTCACACACTTATTCCATAACTTCTAAGACGCCATGCTCCCTTCCCCACGCAAATGCCGAATCCAATTACTTTCACCTATACAATTTACCTCAATATCCCGAGTTGCATTAATTCTGTAATCACATTCAAAGAGCGACCAGGTGTTCCTTAACACGATGTCGCCAACATAAAGCTTCTTAGCCCTCTCAACATGGTTTTGGATTTTTTAGCTCCCGACCGAGAAAGACGAAACCGGACGCACCATTCTTGGTCGAAGCTACCAGTGGTGGATGCTACATTCCCGCACCAGTTAGCCTTCACCACCCGGCAGCCCAAAGATGGCCGTACGTACCATCAGCACGCATGGGCTGCCAAACATTATGTTAATCCGTGCAATAGTTGTTGAAAAATAATGATGTATTTGAAAAAATACGGGATTTTCTTACAAAAAACAAAGCTTTTACTAAATAATACAATACCTCATTAGGCCAACGTGTGTGTTTTCGTAATAATTTTATAGAACAAAAAACATGCGAATTATTTGATTTTATAAAAATACGTCATATCCGACAAGTTTTAGTTACTACAAAATAAATTAACAAATTTTTCTGAAATGGTATTTCAATCCACTTATTACTCTCCTCTGCGGGAGGCCATCAAGTTACAGTTCGTTTGTTGGAATGATAGCTATGACCTTCGACAGAGAGGACGCTCGCTGGGGACAATATTGTCCACCGGGTGTAGTCAAAACAATTAGTCACCGATTAATCTCTTGTTTACTGTGACACACGTCCTGTTATGTAACTTCTTAATGCGTGCATTGAACTTGGTTCTGATAAATAATTAGCCAGTGTTTGAATTCGGTAAAGGAAGCATGTAAACCATTATTTCACTTCCTTTTTACTTTCTCTTGCCTATATGAATATATAGGAAGGAAAGTATTGTTTTCATGTCGATTTTTCGAAATCGAGTTTTCACCGGATCTACACGTTTTCAGACCCCCTGAACCCAAAAACCATGTTTTTAGCGATTGACCAGGCGATTTTTTAAAAATCGCCTGGTTTACTCAATTTTTTATTCTCTACAAGATAGGGTAGGCGCCATGTTTGCTGAAATTCTGCGTGAGGCTGTTTTTACGTAAAAACATTTTCTTTTTAAGATTGCGGCTTTAATATGCATTATAGCGCAAAACGTTATATAATAAAAGTTGTAGAGAATGTAAAATTCTACAACTTTTATTTCAAACATTTTTTTGTATTACGCTTAGTTTAGCGGTAATTAGCGATTTTCTGTTTTTTTCTCACGAAAACGTGTGAAAAATCGATTTTTTTAAGATTTTGGCCTTAGAATGCATTTTACGACAAAAGTGTATATAATTAAATTTATAGAAAATTAAAAGATCTACAGCTATATTTAGAGCATTTTTCTTTACAGAGCCTAGTTTAGAGAGAAAGAGTGATTTTCCGTATTTCTAAGCGAAACTGAGTACGATTTTCATTTTGCGTCTTTCACTTATGATTAAAATTAGGTTATGTTTTAGAGGTTAGTTTTTTGTTTATTTCTTATGTTTTATTGCTAATATTAAGATTATTGTTAATTATTTGCACTGGCAAGAGAAAGTTGTGTGAGTGTTTCACACCAGATTTTTTTGCATTTATACTAAACGTTTTGAGTTAACGCGTTTCGTTTTGATTTCTGTTTTACAGTTTTTTTTGTTGTAAAAGTGAGTGCCGTAATTATAAAAAAAATATTGGAAACACAAACTGTTAGGTCTAAACTTGGTAAAAAACTACATAGTCAGGCGCGAGAAATTATTTCAAATGTAAACGGCTTAATGAAAAAAGAATCGGAATATTACAAACAATCCGGTGAATTTGTTATGTCTGTTCATCAGTGTGATAACAGAAGAGCGGCAGCTTGTGGAGTTTCTGTGGCTACGGTTAAAAACATCCCCAAAGAAAAATTATTCTGTTAAAGGAGAGGCGTCATTTCGAACTCCAGTTAAGAAAAAGAGGAAGCGCCCAGTGACTGAGATAGACGACTTTGATAAGTGTTTTGTTAGGCGGGTGCTACATAAATTTTACCAAAGTGAAAATATGTTACCTACTTTGGCTACAATTAAAGCAACATTAAAAAATACATTGATTTTAAAATTTAAAATTAATTGTATACGAGTATAACTCGTATAACTATTTTAGATTTGCACGATAAAAATGTTAATCATGAAGTAAGGCGATTTATATGTAGGTAGTATAATAATATGATATGGGCAATAATAAATGTAGATGTATTGTACGTGTATCTACTGTATTGTCAAATGTTAAGAACAGTAACACTCTCTTAGTCACCCATTAGTTTCCAGGCTGTGCGCGCTCTAGCGCGCACAGCGCGTCAAACGTACTGTATAGACAGACAGTACTTAATTTTTTTAACGATTCTCACCTCAGCCGGTCTCTTTCGGAACAACACAACGATCCTTCTTAAGGATCGACATCACAACCAAATAAATCCTTATGGATTTTACCGGCCCTTTTCAAGGTCATCAACTAAATCCGTCCATTTCCAGACACACATAAACGGCGTTTCTCAAGTACACAAAAGATTTAAAATTTTTCTACGTCAAAAATCTGGTGTGAAACACTCACACGACTTTCTCTTTCCAATGAAAATAATGAACCATATACCTTAGTAATAAAACATTAGAAATATACAAAAAAAACTGTTGTTGTTTAGTTCATCAGCCGAAAGGCTGGTTTTAACCTGTAGAGGTTTTACTAAGTAAAACGAGGAATGAGGTTTTTTACAATTGCCTTCCTCACTGAATGGAAAAGTAAGCTTATCAGCATGCAGCATGCCGAGCCCTCTGAAAAGCACATATTTTCCACTCTGCAAACGACACCTTCACTTCTTTCACCACAGGGTCTGGCTGTATAATGAAATTCATTACTTTTAGAAAAGAAAAATCTGATTAGTGTCTTTTACACCTCTACCTCTTCTGTTCTTAAATGATTCAGTCATTTAATAAGCTGACTATGTGAGAAGAAACAGAACTATTTATTTTAGCCCTGCAACGAACAGATTGAGTGTAAACAATTTGACACTCCACCTGTCTGTTATGGGCAGACAAAAAACGATCACTAAACATGTCCTTTTGGTTTAAGGGGCCTGAAAACGTAATCGATACGTGAAACTTGATTTGGAAAAATACACATGAAAACAATACCTGCCTTCCATTTCCTTTGTAACTTTAATTATATTATACTTTTTTGCCTCGAAATGCATTACGATAGTAATTTCAAAATTTCTTATTTTACCACGATAGTACAGGCCTTCGAAAATTTTTGTAGATATGTCACACTATCTGATAGAATACTCAGAATATTTTACTTTTTCTTGCCCTGTATAAATGTACGGGGAAAATATAAGTAAAAATGTTTCATAAAAAATCATGAGATCATGAGAAAGGATTACTTGATGAAAATTAATAAGAACAAACAAAAGTGTTAAGCAGCAGTAAGAGTGGTTTAGAAGAGATGGGAAATTTAAAAGTAGGCAACGAATACGGACAGGAAGTTGAGAAATTCCGCTATCTAGGGAGTCAAATAACAAAGGATGGTAGAAGCACAATTAATATCAAAAGTAGAATTGCTCAAGCTAGAAAAGCCTCTGAAATGAAAAACAACTTACTGACTACAAACATTGACTTACAGATTAGTAAAAAAAATTAAAAACACTATGTTTGGAGTGTAGCATTCTGTGCGTGTATGTTTGGGAGTAAAACGTGCGTGTTACGGGCTGTAGAAAGGAAGAAGGTAGAAGTTTTGAAATGTGGTGTTATAGGAAAATGTTAAAGATTAGGTGGGTAGACAAGATAAGTTATTTAAAGGTTCTTAGGTGAGTGGATGAAAAAAGAAGTATATGGAAACACATTACCAGAAGAAGGGATAGGCTAGGGAGGCATATCTTAAGACATCAGGTATTGGGCTATCAATAATGGAGGGTACTATTGAGGGAGTGAATTGTAGGGGGTGGCAAACGTTAGAGTTTATAAAGAAAATCACAAAAGATGTGGGGTGTTACAGGTACGTAGATATGAAACGACTTGCGCAATACAGAAAAGCTTGGAAAACTGCATCAAACAAGTCAAGAGAATGATGACAAAAAAGCCATTTAATGTCGTCATTAGGTGACAAGTGTATACATATATTATAAATCATAATTATTTAGAAAAAATATATCTTACAAATTTTTCAATTTTTGAACATGTCTTATTGAATGAATCTATGAACATAATCCGAACGACGAAAAATAACAGTACAAATAAATTTATTAAATTTATGTTAAGAATTGTGTCCAGACTCATCCAAGCTGTAATCGAGATAAAGTTGTACCCAATTGCAATCATGATAGCTAATATATGATATTTAAAAGCCAACTCTAATTTCTGAATTATTAATTTAACTTTACGTAATATACAAATATATTTATCTAAATGTAATTTAATCAAAACTGCATCCGATTTTGATGTGATAATCTCATTATATATTTTATAAAATGATTTAAGTAATATATCACTTCTTTCATATATTTCATTATAAAAACTTTGAATTAAAAGAGTTTGGCTTGTGTAAATTGCGTTCTTAAATTCAAAATTTACAGTTATATATATTGTATTTAGTATACCAAAAGTATCAGCCCATAGCATATATCCCATTACTGTGTAAAATGTTACTAGAAATATTATTAAAATTGGATGCACATATCTACTGTATTTAAATTTTTCCAATTTTACTTTCGTTTGTAATGTTTTCAAATGTAAATCAAGATTATGAATCAATTTGATAGATTCCACAAAATTTGTTTGACTGATTTGAAACAATATTAAACTTGTCAAAAGTATTGAAGTCTGTATTCCTGCATCTGTTTTTATATATCCGTGTACACTTTCACGTAAACAGATTAAACTTAATATAAGAATTAACATAGAAGAAAACAGTAAAAATATTCGTTTATAGTTTCCATTTGTAATTGTCATTTCATTTCTCTCTGATACATTGAAATTGATCCCTGGAAATGCTCCAAAAATATTACATACATAAACAATTGGCTTTATATCCGATAATATCATTCCTAATCTATCTTCACGAATATATTTTTTCATTATTATCCAAAAATGTTTAAAACAAGAAAATGAAGTTTTTAAAAATTTGGACATATTCTTTTAGCACTTATATAAGCTTGATCAATATTGTACAACTATTTTAAAATAATTAAAATGCAATTTATTCATTTGCATTATTATATATCTTTATTTATTTATACTTATTGTTTTTCTGAATGTCACTTCCGTTGTTTAATTTACATGCCCTTAAAGTTATTATTTATATTGTAAATTGCAATATGGTTTATTAAAATCAAAAAATTAAACGACTTTATTTTTCAAATGTATGTAATGAAATATATAACCTACTTTATATCATGGGTAACCAATGTAAAATATCAAATGCGACCTAATATTATATTGAAAGTATTCATTATAAAGTATAATGTACGATATAATATATTATATTTCATAATATTTTTGTAACGTATAAAAATATGCCGCGCCTAAATGGTATTCGAACCCAAGCTCGCCTCTCATCATGCGTTCTTGGGTTTGAATCCCATTCAGGCACGACATATTTTCATACGATACAATAAACTATTTCATTATTCACCGTCTGCAATACCAGTAATTGCAGACCAGTCGGACGTTAAACAAAAAAAAATTTATTACGGAAATCGATTAACAACTTCAGTAGAACATAAATAACGGAAAATCATTTATTAACACGAAACTAGGTCCTGTGAAAAACTGTTTAAAATTGTATAAATTTCAATTTCCTAAAACTTCTATTTTATACAATTTTATCATAAAATTCACATTAAGGCCGTCATCATAAAATATGCCTTTTTTACCGACTAGTTAACAAAATACAAAAAAATCATTGATTGACCCAAAACAAAGCTCTGTAGAAAAAAATCTGGTGCGAAACCCTCACATAACTTTCTCTTGCCAATGCAAATAACTAACAATATTACCTAACATTAGTAATAAAACATTAGAAATAAACAAGAAACTAACCTCAATAAACATAACCCTATATTAATCACGAGTGAAAGACGCAAAATGAAAATCAACTTGTTTGGCTGAAAAATACGGAAAATCACTCTTTCACGCTAAACTAGGCTCTGTAGATATAAATGCTCTGAGTAAAAGAGTAAAAGTAGTAGATCTTTCATTTCCTAAAAATTTGATTATATACACTTTGTCGTAAAATGCATGCTAAGGCTGAAATCTTAAAAAATCGACTTTTTACACATTTTGGTGAGAAAAAAAAGAAAATCGGTAATTACCGCTAAACTAAGCATTATACAAAAAAATGTTTAAAATAAATGTTGTAGGATTTTAAATTTTAAAGGTTTCCCAGTTTTATGTTTAATATTACTTCCGGAAGAAGAAGGTTCGTCCACCATCGTCAATACATGTGTTGTCGCACAATCACGTACACAACCACGCGGTTACAACCAAAAACTAAGAAAAAATACGAAAATTGATGCGAATAAACAGAATTTTACATCAAATCGCACACTAAATCATCAAGACATCACACCACGTATTCCAAAATGTGACTGCCTCATACACTACAAGATTTATTTTGATATTACATTACACCAATCTATAAATAACTGATAATCTCATGTGAAATGAAAATAATTTGTGTATAAAAATGACAAAACCATTATAATTTTATTATTAAGCCTATTACATTGTAATATGCTTAATAATAAAATAAAAATATTACATTGTACCACTGACGATTGAATTGACAAATTGTAATGAGTGGGTGTTTTTTTTAGATCACCGGTTATCTTGCAGTGAGTTCACCCAAGGTCACGCGTGTTTGTGTGTTATGTATTTACAGGGAGTAACGCATACGCAGTTTGTTTACACTCAACGAACAAAAAACGGACTATAGACTACTCTACATTATAAAGATTTGTTATGGATAGGGCGCGGAGGAGGGCAATGTTATTGATTATGATGGCATTGATTGATCTAAAAAGCCAATGCTTTTGTATTTGCTAGTAGCAGTCGGAGCCCTATAAGAAATATATTGTTCTATACTGCTCCGTTGTGTCAACTGAACGTGCAAATGACTATAGTTGTCAGTTGTCAACAACAACGATAAACCATTTCTCAATATAGAATTTTGAAGAAGAGTTACCACTCTTTTAAACCAATTATGTTTCAAAAACATAAAATTTTACGTAAATTTGTAATAATTATGTGATGTGAGGACTTCCTTTAGATCAAAGAGCATGAAAACAAGAAAATTAGAATAACTCTTGATGTCGCAGTTCTTTGTTTTCTAGGCACCCAACAACTAAGGGGACCGTGAGGGTAACCTACGCTCGTTTTCCCCAGGATATCAGCACTTACAGCCTTAAAAAGCCGCCTGGTCGTTATGCCCCCACTGGCTCTTATACCCGTCATTCCCCTACATCCGATGAAAACTCAATTTCGAAAAATCGACTTGAAAAAAATACTTTCATTCCTATATTCTAGCCGACTCCCTTACCAACATTAGCGCCTGCAGACGGTCCCACTACCTACCTGATGCGCAGAATCTACACCGCCTGCCCACCACCTTGAAGTTGACTCGCCGGAGGGGGATTTAAGCGACAGCCCTGGCCCGCGATTCTTTGCTCTACTCTCAACCGGAGAAACACCAGAAGAAGAGCTCCAGACTGACTAAGAAGAGCCCAGCCGAGACCAGACGCACCATCCCTAGTCTACGCTACCGGTGGCAGATGCTACATTCCTACACCGGTCAGCCTTCACCGACCCGGAGAGAACCGTTTTGACCGCGCTATCGGCAAATGGCCTACGCCGACCCGACACTGCGGGGCTCTGGGGGCTACCACGCTGCACTAGGAATCCAACTGCCGCTGAGGGAAGGCTAAGCCTGAACCCGGTAGCCAAGCCGTCACTCTTCGGGCTCCGCTTCTACCACGCCGGCTCGCCGCTTTCGGCCGCCAACAATGGCCCTTTTCAGGGCCACCAATGTTCCAAACAAGGTTTTTCCACTTGTCGTCGGCCCCGGTCGGCGACAATTCATATAGGCAAGAACAAGTAAAAATATTACACTTACAATTTTTTCAATTTTTGAAGATGTCTTTTTAAACCAATATATCAATATTATGTGAACGATTGTTAGTAGTATTAAATATATACTAAATAAATTTCTTTCAAGCACCGTATTCAACCTCATCCAAGCTACAATTGAGATAAAATTGTACGCAAATGTTATCATGATGGCCAATATATGATATTTAAAAGCCAACTCTAATTTCTGAATTATTAAATTAACTCTTCGAAATATACAAATATATTTATCCAAATGTAATGTAATCAAAATTGGATCCGATTTTGATGTGATAATCTCATCATATATTTTACAAAATGATTTAAGTAATATATCATTTCTTTTATATATTTCTTCATATAGACCTTGAATCAATAGAATTTGACTAGTATAAATTACAGCCCCAAATTCATATATTATCATTATATATATTAAAGTTATTCTACTATAATCAGCAGCAGATAACATGTACCTTAGTACTGTATAAATTGCAAATAGAAAAATTATTATAATTGAATACACATATCTACTGTATTTATATTTATCCAATTTTACTTTCGTTTGTAATGTTTTCAAATGTAAATCGAGACTATGAATCAATTTTATAGATTCAATAAAGTTTGTGTGACCGATTTGAAACAACATTAAGCTTGCTACAAGTGTTGAAGCATGTATTTCCATATCTGTTTTTTTATATCCATGTTCATTTACACCTAAACTGACTGCACTTATTATAACAATTAATATATAAGAAAACAATAAAAATAATCTTTTATAATTTCTATTTGTAATTGATATCTCATTTCTCTCTAATACATTCAGATTGATCACTGGAAATGCTCCGAAAATATTACATAAATAAACAATGGACTTTATATCCGATACAATCATTCCCAATCGATCTTCATAAATATATTTTTTCATTTTTAAACGAAAACGTTTAAAATACGAAGAAAAAATATTTCTAAAATTAAACATCGATAAACATTAGTGGTCTTTGAATTCGTTTTATGTAGTTCACTTTTTGCATTATAATGAAGAACCTGAATCAATATTGCATACATCGGTTTTAAAAGAAATGAAATGCAATTTACTTTAATTTGATCAACTATGAAGTATTTTTAATTTATATGATTGATATTCTAGCTTAGTCAGTAACATATTATTATAATTGATACGAGTACTTGCGTCAGGAATTACTCGCGGTCAGAGGGGTAGATCGATCACAATGGTTATTTTTATTTTCTCTTGCCTATATGAATATATAGGAAGGAAAGTATTGTTTTCATGTCGATTTTTCGAAATCGAGTTTTCACCGGATCTATACGTTTTCAGACCCCCTGAAGCCAAAAAACATGTTTTTAGCGATTGGTCTGTGTGTGTGTCTGTGTGTGTGTCTGTGTGTGTGTGTGTGTGTGTGTGTGTGTGTGTGTGTGTCTGTGTGTCTGTGTGTGAACAGAATATCTCAAGAACGGAACATTGTACGAACTTCAAACTTGAATTTTAAGTTACATATCACTACCGAACCCGACACGAACATTTTCATCAAAATCGGTCAACCGGAAGTAGTAGTTTATTCGTGTAATTTTTCACTTTTTTGCGATTTTCTCAGAAACTGGTCCTACGATTTTTTTTTAAATCGCGTGGTTTACTCATTTTTTTTATTCCCTACAAGATAGGCTAGACGCCATGTTTGCTGAAATTCTCTGTGAGGCTGTTTTCATGTAAAAAATTGTTTCTTTAAGATTGCGGCTTTAATATAAATTTTAGCGCAAAAATGTATATAATAAAAGTTGTAGAGAATTAAAGAACCTAAAACTTTTATTTTAAATATTTTTTTGTATAACGCTTAGTTTAGCGGTAATTAGCAATTTTCTGTTTTTTTTCTCACGAAAACGTGCGAAAAATCGATTTTTTTCAGATTTCGGCCTTAGTATGCATTTCACGACAAAAATGTGTATAATCAAATTTATAGAAAATTAAAAGATGTACAACTTTTATTGAAAGCATTTTTCACTACAGAGCCTAGTTTAGCGTAAAAGAGTGATTTTTCGTATTTTTAAGCCAAACAGGTTGATTTTCATTTTGCGTCTTTCACTCATGATTAAAATAGAGTTATGTTTATCGAGGATAGTTTTTTTGTTTATTTCTAATGTTTTATTAGTAATGTTACATTATATTGTTAATTATTTGCATCGGCAAGAGAAAGTTGTGTGAGTGTTTCACACCAAAATTTTTTATTAAAGGCGAAAAACCATAGCGGTTATCATCGCCTGTTATTCTACCCCTGTTATCTTCCCCTCTATGGAGGACTTTATTTACAATACCTCGAAACGGCTCCACGACGCCGGGAAAACTGACGGACCCCAGATCATTCAGGACTTGTACCGACGCCCACATCCACCCGAAGTCTTTATGCCATTACCATTCTACGACTTTATCTAAATTCCAGTATGACCCACTTATCAAAATTTAGAGTTGCCAAATTTTTATTCCGCCCTGTATTCCTCTTATATACCCATGCCCCTTCATCTACTTGTATGACTCACGTCCCCCAGTTGGTAGTTGTCCCCATGTTCCTATGCATAATCACTCCACTACGGTGAAAAGAGCCGCCATTTTAAATTATTAAACACTTAGAAAATAAAAGGCCGGTGATTATGCCAAACTCTACCCTTTCCGTCTTCCCTAAAATCATAAATTAACCCCTACCTAAAATTGTACCATTTGTCCACGTTAAGTACGGCGCGTGCCTTCCCCTCCTCAAGACAATACAACTCCCACATAACTGAAAAAGGCCACTGAAAAACAAAAAAAAAGAAAAGAGCCGCTCTTAAACCCACTTGTCCCTTAATATAAATTTTCATCCACGAGTAACGTCTTAAAATACATTACCTCCTTTGAAGTCCCAGTCCCAATCCCGCAAGAGCCAGAATCCTATTTCCTAATTTTAAACTATAAAATTCCCCCTAAATTTCATGAGGTTGCAATTATTCGGTAAAATTGTTCCCCGAGCGACCAGGTGTTCCTTAACACGATGTCGCCATCATAGGGCTTCTCAGCCCTCTCAACCAGTATTCAGGATTCAGGGAGGAATCTGCCATACTGCACAAGCTTATTCCTCTCATCAAATAATGAAAATAGTTCATATAAATATGGGTCCGGAAATGCTTCGTTGGCGAGTTACACAGGGTCAAAGATTTCACCTGAAACTCAGCTCCCTCAGTGAAATTAACTCACACTGAAATTTTTAGGGTGTTTATTGACTTTGTTAATTAGATAAGTTTTATGTAAAATGAGCTGACAAATCGTATAAAACCTGTCCCAGAACTCTCCAATAGTTTAGGAGAAAATCGGGGTAAAGCAAAAGAGGTTAGGGTCGAAAACACACGTTTCTGCGTTTGGACTACAATAACTTCGTTAAATTGCCTATAAACAAAGAAAAATGTTCAATACAATTCGTAGAGATTTTTATTCTCGAAACATAATGTAAATAAAGTTAATAAAAACGAAATAGTTTTCTTTTAAATTCAATTTTATTAAGAGGAACACGCAAAACTACAAATTATGGAAATCACGCGTTGGAAAATGTAGGACAATATCTCTCAAAATAATTTTATTACAAATCCAAAATTTATTTAAATAATTTACAGTATTAATCATAAAATTACTTAATGAACCCTTATAGATAACAGAATTTCAAAAGCTGCTCAAAATGTCCACCTCCATTGTTAATACACATTTCAGCCCGACGATTTAAAGAAGCCATTGCATTCTCTAACATTATTGGACTGTTTTTTATTTCTCGGGCAGTAATCATGATTCTGTGTAAATGTTCATGTTCATTATCCGATTTTTGAGCATACACTAATGACTTCATGTGTCCCCAGGCAAAGAAATCTAACTAGTTTTGCGTGTTCCTTAATAAAATATAACTTAAAAGAAAACTATTCCGTTTTTATTGACTTTATTTACATTATTTTTTTGAGAAAAAATTCTCTACAAATTAAATCAAACAGTTTTCTTTGTTTATATGCAATTTAATGGAGTTATTGTAGTCCAAACGCAAAAGGAGTGTGTTTTCGACCCTAACCTTTTTTGCTTTACCCCGATTTTCTCCTAAACTATTGGAGATAGAGTTCTGGGACAAAATTTATACGATTTTCCAGCTCATTCTACTTAAAACTTATCTAATTACTAAAGTCAATTAACACCCTAAAAATTTCAGTGTGAGTATATTTCACTGAGGAGCTGAATTTCAGGTGAAATCTTTCATCCTGTATAACTCACCAACAAAGTATTTCCGGACCCATGTTTATATGAATTTTTACTTTCTTTTGTCTATATGAATATAATATGTATAGGAAGAAAATTATTGTTTACATGTCGATTTTTTGAAATCCAGTTTTCACCGGATCTACACGTTTTCAGACCCCCTGAACCCAAAAAACATGTTTTTAGCGATTGGTCTGTCTGTGGGTGTGTGTGTGCGCGCGCGCGTGTGTATGTGTGTGTGTGTGTGTGTGTGTGAGAGAACAAAAAAAAATTCAAGAACGGAACATCGTACGAACTTGAAACTTGAAACTTAAGTTACATACCACTACCGGACCAGATACGAACATTTTCATCACAATCGGTCAACCGGCGGTAGTAGTTTATTCGTGCCATTTTTCACTTTTTTGCGATTTTCTCAAAAACTGGTTCTACGATTTTTTTTTAAATGGCCTGGTTTACTAAATTTTTTTTGCTCAACAAGATAGGGTAGGCGCCATGTCTGCTGAAATTCTCGGTGAGGCTGTTTTCAAGTAAAAAAATTATTTTTTTAAAATTACGGCTTTATTATGCATTTTAGCGTAAAAATTTATATAATAAAAAATGTAGAAAAATAAAAACCCTAGAACTTTTATTTAGAATATTTTTTTGCATAACGCTTGGTTTAGCGGTAATTAGCGATTTTCTGTTTTTTTCTCACGAAAACGTGTGAAAAATTGACTTTTTAAGATTTTGGCATTAGTATGCATTTTACGATAAAAATGTATATAAATATATAGAAAATTAAAAGATCTACAACTTTTATTTAGGGCGTTTTTCTCTAAAGAGACTAGTTTAGCGTGAAAGAGTAATTTTCCGTATTTTTAAGCCAAACTGAGGTCGATTTTCATTTTGTGTCTTTCACTCATGATTAAAATAAGATTACGTTTTTTGAGGTTAGTTTTTTGTTTATTTCTAATGTTTTATTACTAATTTTAGGTTATATTGGTCATTATTTGCATTGGTTAGAGAAAGTTGTGTGAGTGTTTCGCACCAGATTTTTTTCATTATTTTGATAAGAGGAATAAGCTTGTGCAGTATGTCAGATTCCTCCTGAAATACCCTGTATATTCATAAAAGCTAGGACAACGTAAAAATCTATTATACAGTACATAAATATTACTCACAACGGTATCAATTTTTGAAGAGGTACAATTAAACCAATGCATCAGTAATATTTCAACAAATAAATGCAAAAACAATAGTAAAAATAAAACGTTCGTTACGACCATGAACTGTCTCATAATGGCTACCCAAGCAATTATGGAGATAAGATTGTATCCAAATGACATCATGATCGTCAATATGTGATATTTAAATGCCAAATCCAATTTATTTATAATTAATTTAACTTTACGAAGTATACAAATATATTTATCCAAATGTAATTTAATCAAAATTGGATCCGATTTTGATGTGATAATCTCATTGTATATTTTACAAAACGATTTCAAAAATGTATAATTTCTTTCATATATCTCTTTATATAAACATTGAGTCAAAAGAAATTGGCAAACGTATACGACAAGTCCATATTTAATTACGAACATTATATTTATACAATAAAATATTCCCAAATGATAACAACAAATAAAATGGTCAAATATCAAATACGGTATTACAATAAATATTGTAAAAAATGGGTAAAAGTATCTACGGTATTTAAGCTTTTTCAAAATTACTTTTGTTTGTAAAGTTTTCAAATGTAAATCAATATTATGAATCGATTTGATAGAATCAATAAAACTTGAGCACGGCATATTTTCATACGTTACAAAAAATCATTTCATCCTCATCACACACAGTTACACCCCAACGTCGTCGCTAATGACCTTGATGTTGATGCGACGTTAAATAAATTTAAAAAAAAAACTTGAATGACCGCTCTGATACACTATTAAGTTTAATAAAAACAATGAAGCATTTACTACCATATCCGTTTTTAAAAAATCGTTTGTAAATGTAAATATATTAATTGAACTTCCAACAACAATTAAGATAGATAACATTAATAAAAATAATCTTTTGTAATTTCTATTTGTGATTGATATCTCGTTTCTCTGTAATATATTCAAATTGATCACTGGAAATGCTCCGAATATATTGCACAAATATACAATTGGTTTTATATCCGATAACATCATTCCCAATCTATCTTCATACAATCTTATTATATATTTGTTCATTGTTATCCGAATATTTTTAAAACATGAAGGAAACATATTTTTAAAGGATAAACATCTTTGTTCTTTGGATTCGTTTAATGCAGCTAACGTTTTGAACTGAAAGAACTAGAATCAATATTGCAACGTACGTTTAAAAGAATTAAAATGCAATATAATTTTATTAATATGATGAACTATAAAATAATTTTAATTTATATGATGGATAGGGAGCGGATTCAGTAATTTAATATGATTATACAAGCATATAATGCTTGTATAATCATTACCCTTTTAATGTACTTCAAAACCATATTAGTTATCGTTGTCTTGCCGGTTCGGTGGAAAAATTAAAAACCCAAAATTTCGGCTTTTTTGGGGTTGCAATTTTAAAGTTTTTTCTTGTAATACCATCAAAACGGGGTTTTTGGCAAACTTTTGCTAGGACCACATTACACGCATTACGGGAAATTTTTTAAATTTTAGATCGGAAACCTACGGGGGTTGCTACCCTTATCTAAAAATAATGAAAAATTTAAATTTTTAGAATATAAAAAATCTGTTAACGGCATGTATTTTGGCGTTAAAAATTCACCAAAAATTGATAACCCGAAAATTTTCGATTGGCACCCTCTAGCCTTCGGTAGGGGTTGTATTTTTTTATCTCCTAAACGGTGCACCGTACAGAAAAATTATATAAGAATATTTTTTGAACCCCTTGCAAAGTACTTTAAAATCATATAGCTATTGTTGCCATTAACTTATCGGTTTGGTGAGAAAACTCAAAAAACAAAATTTCGGCTTTTTGGAGTTTGCCGTTTTCATATTGTTCTTTCTTTACACCTTCAATATGGGTTATTTCGTAAAATTTATATTTACAAACAGTTACACGTACCTGTAGCATCACGCGTAATGTTCCAAATTTTAAATTGGGGTCCTACAGGGGTCGCTACCCTTATCCAAAATATATGAAATGTTTCAATTTTTAAAATACAAAAAGTCTTTTGACGGCATGTTTTTTGGCGTTAAAGTTACGTAAAAATTTGGTAACCCGAAAATGTTCAGGTCGCACCATCTTCCCTGGAGTGGGGGTTGTATTTCTTTATCTCCTAAATGGTGAATAATAAGGACAAAATGCATGAAATTTTTCTGTGCCCCACAAAAAGTAATTCAAGATTATATAACCAAAGTTGCCCTTAACACACCGGTTCGCTGAGTAAACTACAAAAACCAAATTTCGGTTGTTTGGGGCTTGCCGTTTTCAGGTTTTCCTATCTTTACACCTTCAAAACGGTTTTTTTGGCAAATGTTTATTAGCAAAACGTTATAGATACTTATAGCATCACGGGTAATTTTTTAATTTTAGATCGGGGTCCAATAGGGGTTGCTACCCCTATCCAAAAATTATGAAATATCTAAATTTCTAGAATAAAAAATATATTTTAACGGCATGTTTCTGAAGTTAAAGTTAAATAAAAATTTGGTAACGCGAAAACATTTTGCTTCCACCCCCTTACCTTTGGTAGGGGTAGTATGTTTTACTTCCTGAACGGTGCTTCGTAGAGAAAAAGTGCATAGAATCTTTTTTGTGCCTCTCCCAAAGTACTTCAAGCCCATGTAGCCAAAGTTGCCCTTAACCTACCTGTTCGCTGAGAAAACTCAAAACACTAGCATTTCGGCTTCTAGGGCTTACCGTTTTCATGTTTTTCTTTCTTTACACTTTCACAACGATTTTTTTCACAAATGTTTATTGGCAAAACGTTACTGATACCCATAGAATCACGGATAATTTATTAAATTTTAGATCAGGGTCCTATGGTGATTGCTACCCGAACAAAAATTTTAAAATTTTCGGAGTACAAACATTCTTTTAACGGCATGTTATTTAGCGAAGAAAATTACATAAAAATTTGATAACCCGAAAATTTTCAGGTCGCAACCCCAGGTCGCATGAGGAAACGATAAAACTCAATGTATCATACATTCAAACCTCAACTTTCAAAGTTGAAATTTTTAAACTTTAAACATTAACCTAAAACTTAAAATTTTAAATTTTGAAACTTCAAACTTAATCTTTAAACTTTCATATCTTCAAATTTCAAAATATTGTGATCCACCCAGCTCCTTTGGCGGCTGAACTTCGCCTTGCGGCAAATGGTTCTGATCCACTTATGAATTCTGGTCCACCTACACCTCTGAGGCCGAGACACGTAAGCGGCGCTGGAGTGGCGAGTTTTAATTTATATGATTGATAGGGTAGCGGATTCAGTAATTTAATATGATTATACAAGCAAATGAGATTGATTATTGAGAAAAGGATAAAGAAAATAAAACTACTTATATGGCATTTGTAGATTTAGAGAAAGCATTTTAACAATCTGGACTGGAGTAAAATGTTTAAAACTTTGAAAAGGCTAGGAATTATATACAAAGAAAGGAAAGCTATCTAGGTCTGTATAAGAATCAAACGGCTGTTTTAAGAATTGAAGGGTACGAAAAAGAGGCTGCTGTAAGAAAAGAAAAGGTGTACGACAAGGACGTTCTATGTCACCACTACTTTTTAACTTGTATATTGATGAAGAATAGAATATTATATATATAGAAGAATATAGAGAAGAATAGAATATAGAATATTTGGGTCACATAACCAGAGGAGCAAAATATGAGTTGCTGAGAATTATTATGCAGGGAAGGATCCGAGGAAGAAGAGGCGTAGGAAGAAGACGCATCTCCTGGCTGCGGAATCTTAGAGAATGGTTCAACTGTAGTTCATTGCAACTATTCAGATCGGCAGCCAGCAAAGTGACCATAGCCATTATGATATCCAACCTCCGATAGGAGATGGAACTTTAAGAAGAAGAAGATTGATGAAGAGAAGAGGCTATAAATGAAGTGAAGGAAAAATAAAAATGAAGAAATAAAAATTCAAGGAGAAACAATAAAAATGCTGAGATTCGCCGATAATATAGTTTAAAAGTAGGCAACGAAAACACACAGGTAGTTAGGGAATTCTGCTATCTAGTGAGTAAAATAACAAAGGATAGTAAAAGCACAAAGGATATCAAAAGCAGCCGAAAGACTGATGACAAAAAAACAACCAATATATACGCTTGTGGTCGTAGGGGTACGTGGATCATAGCCCTAGAAGTGTTACCGCGTAAAGCCCACACTTTTACGGTTCTCGAAAGTAAAACATGTAAAGTTGGGCACGGAACGCCCGACATCCGCCAATGACATAATCAATTTTGAAAAATTGAATTGTCACCAGAAATAGACTTTTAGAAAATTTTCAAAGGTTATTTTTGAAGAGAGTACTTGCGCTGCCTCTTACTATACCAAATTAGGTTACAGAAGCACGACCTTCTGTACACCAAACTGGCCGGGAGGTGAGGAAGTTATGCATTCCTGAAAACATGAGTCACATTTCACTGTCTTTTACTTTCCCTTGCCTACATGAATAAATAGGAAGGAAAGTATTGTACCTACTCTTTCCCTTCTTGGAAGACTATATGCAACGTCCAGAAGACTGCACGACGCCGGCAGGACTTCCAACCTTGACATCGTCAGAGCGCACTACACCACCCACATCCGCCCGAAGAACGCATCAAGCTACCGTTCCACGACTTCCCCTAGTATTATCTACCCCCCCCCCTCATACACACATTTCCAAGTTAAAATATTTTCCGTCCCTTAATACTTAAGTCCCCACACAATTTAACTACACTTCTCCATAGCATAATCCCTAAATTTCCTCTAGTAGAAAAAAAAGGCCACCGTAAAACATATTATATTATACATAAAGAAAAGAGCCGTCTTTCCACTCCCCCTAATTACTCCTACATAACTTATTAATTCCCACATTCCAAAATTATCTCCCTACTTATTTTCAAATTCCTTTCTATCAAATATTCCCCTGCCACGCTCACGGCATATCCTTCCACAGAACCTGAATCCCTTATGAATTGCACCTTTCCCCTGAATTATCCATTGCGGTTGTATTAGATCTGTAACTTTATTCTCCGAGCGATCAGGTGCCAAACACGACGTCGCCAACAGAGAGCTCCAAGACCCACTCAACCCGGATTCTGGGTTCTGGAAAGTATTGTTTTCATGTTGATTTTTCGAAATCAAGTTTTCGCCGGAAAACTTTCACTTAAACTTTTTCAGACCCCTGAACCCAAAAAACATATTTTTAACGATTGGTCTTGTGTGTGTGTGTGTGTGCGCGCGCGAGCGCGCGCGTGTGAACAGAATATCTCAAGAACGGAACATCGTACGAAGTTGAAACCTAAAATTTAAGTTATATATCACTAGAGGACCAGACACGAGCATTTTCATCAAAATTGGTCAACCGGAAGTGGTAGTTTATTCATGTCATTTTTCACTTTTTGCGATTTTCCCGAAAACGGCTCCTACGATTTTTTTAAAAATCGCCTCATTTACTAAATTTTTTATGCTCTACAAGATAGCGCCATGTCTGCTGAAACTCTTGGGGAGGTTGTTTTCTTGCAAAAAAATTAGTTTTTTTTTAAATTGCGACTTCAGTATGCATTTTAGCGAAAAAATGTATAGCCTATAATAAAAGTTGTAGAGAATTTAAAATTCTACAAATTTTATTTCAAACATTTTTTTGTTTATCGCTAGTTTAGCGGTAATTAGCAGTTTTTGTTTTTTTTCACTAAAATGTATAAGTTTCAAGTTTCAATTTCTTACGATGTTCCGTTCTTGAGATATTTTGTTCACACACACAACAATCGCTAAAAACATGATTTTTGGGGGTTCAGGAGATCTGAAAAAGTGTATATCCGGTAAAAACTCGATTTCTTAAAATCGACATGAAAACAGTACTTTCCTTCCTATATTCATATACGCAAGAGAAAGTCAAAATGAATACAATATAATTTATATTATATTATGAAACAGAGAATGACAAGTTCAGCAGCACTTTTTCTTTCTCTGGCCTATATGAATGTATAGGAACGAAAGTATTGTTTTCATGTCGATTTTTCACCAGATCTACACGTTTTCAGACTCCTTCAGCCCAAAAAAACATGTATTTTGCGATTGGTGTGTGTGTATGTGTGTGTGTGTGTTGTGTGTGTGTGCGCGCGCGCGTGTGTGTGTACAGAATATCTCAAGAACGGAACATCGTACGAATTTGACACTTAAATTAGATATTAATACCGGATCCGAAAAGAAAATTTTCATCAAAATCGGTTAACCGGAAGTAGTTGTTTATTCGTGTCATTTTTCATTTTTTTGAAATTTTTTCATAAACGACTCTTACGATTTTTTAAAAATCGCCTCATTCACTACATTTTTTTTTGCTCTACAAGACAGGGTAGGCCGATACCGCTATATCTGCTGTAATTGTTGGAAAGGGTGTTTTCTCGCAATAAAATTGTTTTTTTAAGATTGCGACTTCATAATATGCATTTTATCGCAAAAATGTGTATAATAAAAGTTGTAAAGAATTTAAAATCCTACAACTTTTATATCAAATTTTTTTGTATAACGCACAGTTATACAATAGGTAGTTAGCGATTTTCTGTTTTTTCACGAAAGTGTGTAAAAAAATCGATTTTTTTTAAATTGTAGCGTTAGTGTGCATTTTACGACAAAAGTGTATATAAGGAAATTTAAAGCTTTACAACTTTTATTTAGACCATTTTACTCTACAGAGCCTAGTTTAGCGTGAAAGAGTGATTTTCAGTATTTTGAAGCCTAACTGAAGTTGATTTTCATTTAGCGTCTTTCACTCATGATTAAAATTTCTAATGTGTTATTACTAATGTTAGATTATATGGTTAATTATTTGCATCGGCAAGAGAAAGTTGTGTGAGTGGTTCACACCAGATTTTTAACATTTAGATAATAAATGTTGCCACGTTTTTTGTTGCTTACAACAGTTTCTTTTGAAAATAACCAACCGGTACATCTCAAAAATGTCTAAACACTTCCTTACGCCACTTTGTCACGATTTGGTGATAAGTGTTACACACATTATATAGGGTGATTATAAATTAAATAGACACTTTCGACAGCTTCTTAAACATTAAACTAGTGTATTTGAATATAGTAAATGATATAGGTTAGTAGGGAATTTTTTAAAGTTTATGTTGGTACAACAGCTATTGCTAGCATTTTGTTGTTGGCTGCTGTTACAACGACCAGTCTAGCAAAATGGCCGCTATCCAAGTGGAGAAAACTTATTGTGTTCTTTAATATTTAAAGAACAAATCCGAGTTTGTTTTGGCTAATTATTAGCCAAAACAAACTCGGTTTCGGTTGTGCAACGTCATTTCAGAACAAGATACGGTAATCCACCACCAAGGCAATCAATCTATGACTGGTATAAACATTTTGAAAACAATGAATGTCTGTGTAAAAGGAAGAGTACTGAAGACCTTCTGTTACAGAAGAACAAATTTATACTGTTCGTGATGTTTATGTACCAAGTCCAGGATAATCAACTAGATCAGCAAGTTTAGAATTGCAAATTCCACAACCGACTGTACGAAAAATTCTGCGGAAAGGTTTGAAAATGACACCTGATAAATTGCAGTTAGTACAAAGTTTAAATACCAGTGATAAAGTCGTACGTAAAAATTTTTGTCTGGAGATGCAACATTGTGTTGAAAATGACGACGCATTCTTTAATCGCCTAATTTTCAGTGATGAATGTAATTTTCACATTAGTGGAAAAGTTAATAGACATAATGTCAGAATATGGGGGCACAGAAACCCCAAAAATAACTTGACAGCATACACGCGATTCCCCTAAAGTAAACGTCTCTTGCGCATTATCTCGTGAAAAGGTTTACGGGCCGTTCTTCTTTCACGAAGGGTCAGTAACTGGAGTAATTTATCTTGACATGTTAAACGAATGGTTTATGCATCAACTCCAGGAAGATAGTGATAACTACATTTTTGTACAAGATGGAGCTCCACCTTACTGGCACTTACAAGTCAGAAATTATCTTGATGAATGTCTTCCTATACGATGGATCGGCCATGCAAGTAAGGAAAACATCGTGTTTACATCGTGGCTACCTCGTAGTCTAGACTTAACGCCCTGCAACTTTTTCTTATGGGGTTATGTAAAAGACAAAATTTTTGTGCCACCGCTTCCTGTATATAGCGATGATCTAAAACAACGTATCGCAAATGCTCTTGCTACAGTTGACAGTCATATGCTTATTGTGTGTGGGAAGAATTCGACTACCGTGTTGATATCTTGTTTTACAAATGGTGCACACATTAAAAACTGTAAATATTTTCAATAAAAACTTAATGAATTCTTCTATATAATCATGTAAGTAATTACTTTAAATTTTAAAAAAATAACCCTTTTTATAAGCTATCGAAACTGTCTCATTTATAATCACTCTGTATTAAAGAAATTTTTAGAATAAAAATAACTTACAATTTTTTCAACTTTTGAAGACGTCTTATTAAAGAAATTGATCGGAATTATCAAAATTATTATTATTAATATTAAATATATATCTCTTTTCGGTACATAATATATACTCATCCAAGCCATAGTAGAAATAATGTCGTACGTATATGCAATCGTGATTATTAATATATGATATTCAAAAGCCAACTCTAATTTCTGAATTATTAATTCAACTTTACGAAATAAACAAATATATTTATCCAAATGTAATTTAATCAAAATTGGATCCGATTTTGATGTGATAATCTCATTATATATTTTATACAAAGATTTAAGTAATATATTATTTCTTTCATATATTTCTTCATATAGACTTTGAATCAAAAAAAATTGACTTGCATAAATTGCAGATCCAAATTCATAAGTTACCATTATATACAGAATTTCAATTATACCAAAATCATCAGTGCATAGCAAATATTCAAAACTTAAAAAAATGGTTACTGTAATTATTGTTAAAATTGGATAAACATATCTAATGTACTTAATTTTTTCCAATTTTACTTTCGTTTGTAAAGTTTTCAAATGTAAATCGAGATTATGAATCAATTTTATAGATTCAATAAAATTTGTGAGGCCGATTTGAAATAATATTAAGCTTGTTATAAACATTAATGCATGTATTTCTATATCTGTTTTCACATATCCTTGTTGATTCTCACGTATTCTGATTGAACTTAATATAACAATTAACATAGAAGAAACCATTACAAATATTCTTTTATAATTTCTTTTTGTAATTGTTATCTCATTTCTCTCTGATACATTCAAATTGATCATTGGAAATACTCCAAATATATTACATAAATAAACAATTGGTTTTATATCCGATAATATCATTCCTAATCGATCTTCATAAACAATTTTTTTCATTTTTATCAAAAAATGTTTAAAACAAGAAAATGAAGTTTTTTTACAATTTAGTATTAACGTTGTTTTACCAGACTCATTGTGCATTAAAATAACTGGAATCAATATTGCAGAAATATTTTAAAAGAATTAAATTGCAATTTATTCATGTTATATGCACTATTAAATATTGTTATAAGTCGTTCAAGTAAAGTAATATTGAAAAATTTAATTTAATTAATTTCACATTGTGATTGTCAACAGGAAAGGTACGTTATCTTCACAAAGCAAAATTCCAGGAGAGTAAAAAATTATATTTTCTGTTTTTACGTTCTCTTGCCTATATGAATATATAGGAAGGAAAGCATTGTTTTCATGTCGATTTTCCGAAATCGAGTTTTCACCGGATCTATACGTTTTCAGACCCCCTGAACCCAAAAAACATGTTTTTAGCGATTGTTCTGTGTGTGTGTGTGTGTGTGTGTGTGTGTGTGTGTGTGTGTGTGTGTGTGTGCGTGTGTGTGTGTGTGTGTGTGAACAGAATATCTCAAGAACGGAAAATCGTACGAACTTGAAACTTGAAACTTAAGTTACATATCACTACCGGACCCGACACGAACATTTTCATCAAAATCGGTCAACCGGAAGTAGTAGTTTATTCGTATAATTTTTCACTTTTTTGCGATTTTCTCAAAAACTAGTCAAACGATTTTTTTTAAAATCGCCTGGTTTACTACATTTTTTATGCTCTACAATATAGGGTAGGCGCCATGTTTGCTGAAATTCTGCGTAAGGCTGTTTTTACGCAAAAACTTTTTCTTTTTAAGATTGCGGCTTTAATATGCATTTTAGCGCAAAACGTTATATAATAAAAGTTGTAGAGAATGTAAAATTCTACAACTTTTATTTCAAACAATTTTTACTTTCTCTTGCCTATATGAATATATAGGAAGGAAAGTATTGTTTTCATGTCGATTTTTCGAAATCGAGTTTTCACCGGATCTATACGTTTTCAGACCCCCTGAACCCAAAAAACATGTTTTTAGCGATTGGTCTGTGTGTGTGTCTGTGTGTGTGTCTGTGTGTGTGTGTGTGTCTGTGTGTGTGTGTGTGAACAGAATTCTCAAGAACGGAACATCGTACGAACTTGAAACTTGAAACTTAAGTTACATACCACTACCGGACGCGACACGAACATTTTCATCAAAATCGGTCAACCGGAAGTAGTAGTTTATTCGTATAATTTTTCAGTTTTTTGCGATTTTCTCAAAAACTGGTCCTACGATTTTTTTTAAAACCGCCTATTTTACTCAATTTTTTATTCTCTACAAGATAGGGTAGGCGCCATTTTTGCTGAAATTCTCGGTGAGGCTGTTTTCACGCAAAAACGTTGTTTTTTTAAGATTACGGCTTTAATATAAATTTCAGCGCAAAAACTTATATAATAAAAGTTGTAGAGAATTTAAAAACCTACAACTTTTGTTTCAAACATTTTTTTGTATAACGCTTAGTTTAGCGGTAATTTGCGATTTTCTGTTTTTTTTCTCACGAAAACGTGAGAAAAATCGATTTTTTTAACATTTCGGTCTTAGTATGCATTTTACGACAAAAGTGTATATAATAAAAGTTATAGAAAATTAAAAGATCTACAACTTTTGTTTAGAGCATTTTTCTCTACAGAGCCTAGTTTAGCGTGAAAGCGTGATTTTCCGTATTTTTAAGCCAAACTGAGTTCGATTGTCATTTTGCGTCATTCACTCGTGATTAAAATAAAGTTATGTTTTTGAGGTTAGTTTCTTTGTTTATTTCTAATGTTTTATTACTAATGTTAGGTTTATTGTTAATTATTTGCACTGGCAAGAGAAAGTTGTGTGTTTCACACCAGATTTTTTGTATAACGCTTAGTTTAGCGGTAATATGCGATTTTCTGTTTTTTTTCTCACGAAAATGTGTGAAAAATTGATTTTTTTAAGATTTCGGCCTTAGTATGCATTTTACGACAAAAGTGTATATAATTTAATTTATAGAAAATTAAAAGATCTACAACTTTTATTTAAAGCATTTTTCTCTACAGAGCCTAGTTTAGAGAGAAAGAGTGATTTTCCGTATTTCTAAGCCAAACTGAGGTTGATTTACATTTTGCATCATTCACTCATGATTAAAATAAGGTTATGGTTTTGAGGTTAGTTTTTTGTTTATTTCTAATATTTTATTAATAATGTTAGGTTTATTGTTAATTATTTGCATTGGCAAGAGAAAGTTGTGTGAGTGTTTCACACCAGATTTTTTAATCCCTAATATGTGTGCGTTGCAATCTGTTCAATTCAGAACAATAAGCAACCCCATGACCCAATCAGATGAGGATGATGTATATGACGTATAAATGAGTCGTAGTCTTGTACAGACTCAGATCGACCATTCCTGAAAGAGTATGGTAATTGAACCCGAACCGTCAAAGTACACCCACAACCACTGTGTAACATTCAAATCCGTATAAAAGTAACTATAGGTATCAGACGAACTAATGTCCCATAGCTGAGCGAGTGAGAGGGAGATATGTGGCATAACTACGCATGCGCTCAAAGGTCGTTATCGTTATAATCCAAATCTGAAAACATACTACAGTCGTTATCTTGCTTGTTAGTTTACTGCATGCATAAACGCTTGCTCACAACAATGAGTAAAATTATACGACAATGTTATTGGAACGGCGCGTATGGGTTGTGCGAGTGAGAGCGTTATCCATTCTCTCACTCCCACGGCTAGGAGACATTAGTTCATCTGAATTTTGTACCTTTACTAGGATTTTTGTTTTTAGCTTTTATTTGTTATTGCGAACTGTACGTATATTGTTGACAACTACCCAATTTGATCGCTGCTTTTTGCTGTATTTTTTTGGCGTAGATTAGACATGAGTTTGAACAGGGACCCCCAGTAGAGTTTGTTCATGGATGGCTGTCAACTGGTCACCATACAAAGTCGCTTGCCCAACCGGTGTTACTTAACAAATAATAGCGACTTTCTACCAGCTGACTGACTGGGCTGGCCCGAAGGCCTACTAGGATTTGAGCCATGAACCTTCGTCTCCAAAAATCAGCTGTTAAACAGCTGACTCACGGCGACGACTTTACCTCTAGACCAGCGGTTCCCAAACTTCTATCTTTTACGCCCCCTTTTGCCAAAAAGAAAACTTCTCACGCCCCCCCCCCCTCACAATTTTATTGGGCAATGAAAAATCACGTATTACATTGAATAACCATACATTTATTTTTTTATTTTTTGTAGCATTAGAAGTTGCAATTTAATTTTAACAAGAGACAAAATAAATCAGTGGATGGATGACCTCGCATTTTTTTTTTTTTAAAAAAGGTTGATTATTAGAAAGTGCACAACGTAAATCATTGATGAAACCAACTTTGCACCGATGCTTTGTTTTTATTGTAACAAGTGCTGAAAACACTTTTTCGCACAGATAGGTGCTTGATAAAGATAATTACAATTACTGCCGCTTGCTGTTATATACTGGGGTAAACTTGGTAATACTTAACCCAAAGTGATGTTTTGTCAATTTTATCGAAATCGTTATTCGCAGCAGAAACATTTTTTATTTCTAAAACTTGTTTTTTAAGTAATTCGGGCAGGAAGTCTATGTTGACACTGAAAGGATCCGTTATGGAGGGTAAAGCTATCTCGAAGTCCCGCGCCCCCTTTGACGTGTCTTCAAGCCTCCCTTGGGGGGGGCGCCCCCCACTTTGGGAACCCCTGCTCTAGACCAACCCATACCGAAAACGATGGAACTAAATTTAATAACTCCTCCGGTAGACATAACCTCCCGCCAAAT